>PVKM010043601.1:0-12475 GCA_004027735.1 Carollia perspicillata | reverse complement strand
GAGATTAAGTTCTTCCTAAAGCTCATTCATACTGCAGGTGAAGAGGACCTAATAAGTGCGGAGGAAGAGGCAGGGATGCCACAGAAAGTCAAGTGGCCAGTGGTGGTCAGCGGTTCTAACGTGCATGTCCCCAGATGAGATCGGCTCACAGGCCATGAAGAGGGAACATGTCACAGCTCCTGGACCACACTTTTTTGTAAGTGCAGGGCAAGTAAAATACCCGCTTGGTCATTTTATCTTCTTAGCCTGTAGGGCTACCTTAGTCTCTTAATCCCTAAAGAATTCCTTCGCCTTCCCCGCCCCAAGGATCACTGCCTGATGAGCCCCGTGCCACGCGGATCAACAGAGACCTCAGACCTGGCCGGCCCGCCCCAAGTTTGCATCGCCTCCACAACACACCTGAGCAGGAAACGTGTTTATCCAGCCACCCTTACTGTAACCTTGCACAAGCTCTTTTGTTTCTCTTCCTCCCTCTATCCCTCTACAAAATTAGGATACCAATCTTCGTTCCATCTCATCCTACGAGTCATCTATTGCATAGCGGGGTTAAAGTGAATGCACTTTGAGACAGCGGCAGGAAAACCCAACAACAGGAAACAGAAACAATCTTCCCTCCCTGCTGAACCCTAGTTCTTGATGGTGTCGGCGCACATCAAGATTGCAGTGGCCTGCGTGGCCTCCACACTGAGCTTTGCTGCATGCTGTGAAGGGCTTTACTCACCCTCTCCAGTACTTTTCCTCTCCTCAGACCTTCAGTACTGGCTCCCCCTAGTGGCCAGGAGCTCATTGAACTAACCGGGATGCTTCCTGCAAATGTGGTAATTATCCACTGGTTTAGTTACAATCACACTCTCAATAACTAACAGTGGCAGAAGGAGCCATCCCTGTTTCCTTGGAGACTTAGCTATGCATACATCTATTGCATTAACTGCTCCCTATGAGCTCGAAAGCCCCCGGCTTCTATCTGCATAGTGCTCACTGCATGGGACGGAGATGACAACCTGGTGTCATCACTGTGTTCTAGGCCAGTGCTACTCAAAATGTGGTGTCCTGACCTGCAGCATATTTGGAGGCCTCTTCTCAGACCTACTGAATCAGTAACTTCAGGATCTGGTTCCCAGGACTCTGCATTTCAACAAGTTCTCCAGATTACCGATCCACAATGAAGAATAAGAAATCCTGACTTAGACAAAGCATGCCCTCATACTTTACTCCCATTAATGTCCAGAAACCTTTCTTGACTATTAAGGCACTGGGCAAAAAAGAAAACTGAGAGATACTTCTTCTTCATTCTAACCAGTAATGCATTGATTGAAGTAATGCATTGATCACCATAAGGAATACCTCTGCCAGGTTTGCCACTAAGGAGACTCTCCCTACCCCTCTCATTGTCACCCACTTTCTTTTCATCAAAACCCAATTTAAAGTAAAGTCTTAGTGGCTGAAGCATCTTTGAGCAGTGCTTGGAAACTAGGAGTAATGAGGACCCTGACACCGGGATGTGAGGCAACCTCACAGAGCCCCGCCCAGCAAGCTGGACACAGACCATCAAAAGTAAGCAGGACTGAGAAAGAAGCCAGACAGTAGGCAAGCAATTGTTGACACAGAAACTATAAACCTTAGCTTTGCTTTTGGACTTTTCCAGCCTATTGCTGTGAAAATGCACCAAGTACTCTTGACACTGTTAAGCACAGAGGGCTCAGAATCATTTTGATGAGTTGACTAGTTCTAAGAGGTATATCTAATTTTATTTTTATGTGTATTTTTAAAATATGCTTATGTGGAGAAGCGAAGTGTCTTTTAATATACCTCAAACATCAAAAAGAAAAGTTAGTGACAAATGAGCCACAATGCAGAGAACACACTGAACACACCACTGCTGCCTTCAGGCAGGCTCTTAGAGGTCATCCTGCTTGGCCGAGGAGGAAACAGATCCGGGATTGAAGACTTGTCCTGGAGGGCAAAAGGTTTTGCCCATAGTCCCCTATCCATCAATTCCCTCCTAATTCCAGGTCCAATTAGCAAGTAGGAGTTCAAGATTATTCAGCCTGTCCATAGCCTGGTGAGATTCTGTAAAATCTCTGTGACTGGGTGGTATTGGAACTGGAAAAGCATTTTTTCAAAAGACACTTGATCCCTTTGCCATGTCATCTCCCAGCCTCACTGGATAATGTCTCTCCACAAAGAACAAGTTGGGAAAAATGTTCCCAGGATGTCAGGCTTCCATGAGGAATTTCCAGTGCAGGTGCCTGCTGCTTTCAACTGCCCTGTTGCCTGCTCGGGGAGGTTGGGGACACCTCACAGGCAAGAGTCCTTCAAGTTGCCCACTTGACTTTATAGGCCAGGGGATCGGGGAGCCTTTGAAGACTCGGTTTTCCCCCACATCTGCCCAGGATCTCTGAGCAGAGTGTTTACTATGCATGTGGCACCTCCTCTCCCTGCTCCCATTTATGAACAGGGGTGCTGGTCATCACCCAGTTCACTGGACATCCAACCACATCAGGACTGACTGCTGGGGAAGAGAACCCAGCAACCCCAGAGGAAAGGCAGTGCAGACTCCAGCCCCAAGTGGATTTATAGAGCAAGTTTGGCTGCTCATGCAATCACCCATGGAACGACCCAAGTAGTGTCTCAAGAGGTCTTCCAACCAGGAGGTGCCATGGGCCCCCAAGGGCAGCTCTGAGGGTCTTTATTTCCCATCAGGGGGCTGGGAGAAATAAAAGTATGTACAAGTGACGGTGGCTCCCTCTAGTGGAGTTCTCAGAATTGGACAGTGACTCTGGATCTTCAAAGGAGAAGGCACCTGCTGAAAGATAAGGAGCTGAGAGGGTGGCCCAAATTCTCATACATGTCATCTCAGGAATAGACAATGTTTCTGGAGGAAGTAATTTTGTTTTTTTTATCACCTCCAGCAGGGAAGGCTGTGGCTGTTGGGACAAGCAGCCTTGATCTTTGGTATAGGCCTCAGGGTCAGCAGCAAGCCAGAAGCCATCAGGCCAGGAGCACTAACCTCATACACAGAAAGTGTCTTCCAGCCACCAAAACTCCATGGACAACTCCCTTTCACTTCCCTGGGGCTTGTTTTTCTCCATATGTTGGGGCTGTTGGTGTGCAGGTCAACCAGCTTCTTCCCATATCTGCGATGCTCTAAAACGCCAGGACTCTCAAATGAGCTCATAGCCTATTGCTCATACAGGAGGAAGCCAAAGCATTGCTCATCATCTCCTACACTTGCTGGGAGCCTGACAGTCACCAAGCACTTTCACGATCACTGCACTTTGTTCTCAAATGACCATCTAATGCACCCTATTCTGATCTCTCCCACTTTGCCCTAACTGCCAGACTGACTTTGTGTTCTGATACTGGGCTCAGAGATGAAGGATCCTCTCTGAGGTCACAGAGCCAAAGATTCCAGGCCAAGGGCTCAACCAGGTCTGTTGACTTGAGCTTGGAGCCCTGTGAAAATGAGGTGGAGAAATTCTACTCCTCCTTAGCAGGAAAAGAATGTTTCTGTGATTCATCTCATAATAGTTATCATAATAATGATTATAATTAACATTTATAAATGTTTACTACAGGCCAGACACAGCTCTAATCACTGTGTTTGTATATTTACTCCATCACAGCAACCACCTTATATCATAGGTGATCCATAAGTGTGCCATTATTGCTTAGATACCAGAATAATCTTAACAAGCACCAAAGTCACCTCGTTATTATAGCTGCCTGCCACCAATTATAGATGCTTAACAAGAATTTAATCAACAGAGTTCTGGCGAAGATGGAGGCGTAGGTAGAAACCCTTTGCTTCCTCACACAATCAAAAGGAGTATAACAGCCAATCTAAAATCAATAAACAACCAAAAGCTCCAGAAAATCAAACTGCATGGAATTCCAACAACCAAGGAATTAAAGAAAAAAATTAAACAGAACAACCAGACCAGTAAGACAGGCAGATGGAGAGACTCCATGGCAAGGTGGGGGACTGAGTGGGCAGGGCTGGCTGAATGGAAACCGAGACTCAGAGCTGACTGTGCACTACTGTGGGGTTGCCACAGTGGGAGAAACTCCCAGTTGCACATGAGAATTCGTTGGAAACTGGGGCTATAGCTGAGCAGGCGAGCTGCACTGTTCCCTCTCTGGCCCCTCCCCTACAGGCAGTGCCACAGCGCAGCAAGGAGCGTTGCCCTGCCCTGGTGAATACCTAAGGCCCTGCCCCCTTACAACTTATCAGCTGTGCCAAGGCAAAGAAATGTGGCCCAAATGAAAGAACAGAGCAAAACTCTAGAAAGAGAGCTAAGTGATGAGGAGATTGCCAACCCATCTGATGGAGAATTTGAAGCCCTGGTAATCAAAATGTTCACAGAACTGATTGAGCTTGGTTGAAAGATGAAAGAACAAGTGAAAGATACCCAAAGCAAAATAAAGCAAAATATTCAGGGAGCCAACAGTGACAGGAAGGAAACCAGGACACAAAGCAATGATTTGGAGCAAAAGAAAGAAATAAACATCCAACCAGATCAGAATAAAGAAACAAGAATCCAAAAAAATGAAGAGAGGCTGAGGAACCTCTGGGACAACTTGAAACGTTCCAATATCTGAATCATAGGGGTGCCAGAAGGAGAAGAACAAGAGCAAGAAACAGAAAACTTATTTGAACAAATAATGAAGGAAAAAATCCCCAATCTGGTGAAGTAAATAGGCTTTTAGGAAGTTCAGGAAGCCCAGAGAGCCCAAAAAAAGTTAGATCCAAAGAGGAACACACCAAGGCACATAACCATTAAGTTACCCAAAATTAAAAATAAAGAAAGAATCTTAAAAGCAGCAAGAGGAAAGGAGACAGTTACTAACAAACTATGAGCTGATTTCTCAAAAGAAAGCTTACAGGCAAGAAGGGCCTGGAAAGAAGTATTCAAAGTCATGAAAGGCAAGGACTTACATCCAAGATTATTCTACCCAGCAAAGCTTTAATTTAGAATAGAAGGGCAGATAAAGAACTTCCCAGATAAGGTCAAGTTAAAGGAGTTTATCATCACCAAGCCATTATTATATGAAATGTTAAAAGGACTTACCTAAGAAATTGAAGAAGATACAAAATATGAACAGTAAAATGACAACAAACTCACAACTATCAACAAAAGAACCTAAAAAAAGAAAAAGGAAAACAAAAACTAAGCAAATAAGTGAAACAGGAACAGAATCAGAGAAATGGACATCACATGGAGGGTTTTCAGTGGGGAGAGGGAAGGGAGGAATATGGGGGAAGGGCACAAGGAAAAAACAGTATAATTGGTAGGCATAAAATAGATGGGGAGAGGTCAAAAATGGTATAGGAAACAGAGAATTAAAAGAACTTATATGTACAACCGAGGGATATGAACTAAGGGAGAGAATGCTGGAGGGTTGGGGTGGGGGCGCGGGGCAGAGTGGGAATGAAGGGAGAAAATTGGAAAAACTGTAATAGCATAATCAATAAAATATACTTAAAAAGAATTTAATCAACATAGATCTCCCTATGCAAGAGGAGAAGGTTTTCCTTTTCCATCATACACCTGGAAGTCAGTTCACTCCCAGTTACCCATGTGATAGGGTTAAAAATCTCAGAATTACTAGGTGGAAAGAGACATTGGAGATTATTTGCCCTAATTCTCCGTTTCTTAGATGAAGTGGAAGACTTGGGAATGGAAAGTGAAATGTCTTGATGTTTATCACACAATGAGATTAGTGTCAGGGCCAGGACTGGTCCCCAGGTCTCCAGACTCTCAGCCCAAAGTTCCTTCTGCTCTGCCGTGCTGTGGCTGCCACTCGCTGGGCTGATGAACAGCACTGAGACTGGCCCTCCTGTGGCCCTGTGAGCTCCCAGGCTTTGGCCAGCCCAACTGAGCTCGAGAAACACCATCATTCTGATACCAGGCTAGGGCACCCAAAAGTGGCCTGGTAAATCAGTCCTCTGCTTCCTCACCTAAAAGCAAAGACAATAGTCACCTCTAGAACAGTGTATTCCACTGGCAGACAGATGGCAGAGAGCAAGAATGGTCTGAGGGCAGCCTGTGACATCAAGTTTCCTGCTCACAGCATGAAGGGTGACTGTCTTCCTTCATCCATCCACCTTGCAAAAGTCTCCATGGTCCCACCCTATGGGCTATAAACTTGGCTGGCAGTCCCCTAGTCCAAGGATGCTTGAGAGTTCTCTGGGTACTTTCCTACGGGTGTTCTGTCACTTGGCTATGAAGCAGATTCCCTCTGCTCTAGTTCGAGTGGGGAGGGTGAGACATCCAGAGGGTAGTGAATAGAATCAGAGTGGGGGGATGTGCGGAGGGAGAGGAGGGAGAGACTGAGCATGAACCACAGAAACTCAGATGCAGCCCGTCCTAAATGTGGGGCTAGGAATCTGAGAGGGCAGGGACGACAACAACTGTCCCTCTCCCACTGGCAGCAAGGGGAAGGACGAGGGGCTAGGCTGGCAGAAATCAGGGAAGAGAGCCTGCTTAGCTGGGGGAGGGTCATCCTGCAGGTCAGCTTCTGAGAGGGCATCCCTGGGATTCCAGCAGCACCCAGAAATGGTCCAGCCTCCAAGTCTTTCCTTTCTTCCACACACCTCTCAAACCCCCCACCTGGGAGTCTGCTTGCCCTCCCTCTTTCCCTCACACCCCACATCCAATTCTCCCTGTGGGCTCTCCCTTCAAAATCAGCCAGAATCTGTCTACTTCTCACTGGCTCCTTTGTTGACAGCCTGGCCCATATCACCATCCACTCTCACCTAGATGACTGAAACAGCTTCCTAACTGGTATTTCTGTTAAAATTTAAGTCCCATTATATCACTTCTCTGTCCAGACCCTGAAGGGATGGCTTTCCCTCCAAGTCAAAGTGCAAGCAAAATCCTTTTAGGCACCTATTAGGCCCTGCCTGGCAAGCCCCACCCTTTGCCACCCAGAGACCTTGGGCCTCATCTGCAGCTCCTCTCCTTCTTGCTCCCTGCCCTCCAGCTATTCTGGCCTCCTGACTGTTCCTAGAACATTCCAGCAACGCTCCTGCCTCAGGGTCTTTGCATGTGCTATTCCCTCTGCCTAGAAGTTCTCTCCAGGTACCTACATGCCTCACTCTTGACCTCCTCTGCTCTTTACCCAAACATTACCTTCCAGCTCAGTCTTTCCCTGGCTCTCCTATTTTAAGCTGATCTCCATCCCTCCCCACCCTACTGCATTGCATAGTCGCCTTTCTTATTGCCCTCTACTGCATTTGTACTTATGAAGAATACAATATATTGGTTATTTATTGCATCAATTGTCTGTCTCCTCCTAACAGAACCTCACCTTCATAAGGGCATGGGTGTTTGTTGGTCTTATGCATTGCCCAGTGCATGCATAGTAGGTACTCAATGAACGCTTGTTAAATAAAGAAACAAACAAATGATACCTACAGCTTAGGAAATGGACCTTCCCAGGAGATGTCAGAATTACCGGATTTCTTTAGTAAGAAGAGAAGCCTGGGAAAGAAAAGGAGGGTGTGTGTGTGTGTGTGTGTGTGTGTGTGTGTGTGCGCACGCTGCTGGGGTGTTTGACAACCACCTTCACTTGTAGTAAGCAATGTGTGAGTTCTTGGTAATTTGTATATGTGATATTATGATTTATAATGAAAAACACATTTGGTCTTTGTCCGGGTTTCTAGCACAGAGCTCCTACAACACCTGGAACTTCCTAAGTGATCAGAGAGATAGGGGCGTCCTGTTATGTGAATGAAGTGACTTTTGGAAAGTGCCTAAGAATATGGGGTTGGTGGTCAGGAGAACCAACCAGGTGCTTAGAGGGTTGGACCTTTCAGTCCCACCCGCCTGACCTTCAGGCCTGTGTGACAAAACCTCCATAAAATAAAACCTCATGGGATTTAGAAAGCTTCTGGAAGACCATGTGGAGATTCAGGGAGAGTGGCTCCCAGGGAGGGCAGGGAAGCTTGGCTTCCCTTCCCACCTCCGTCTGGCTTTCTTCCATTCGGCTGTTCCTGACTTACAACCTGTAATGATACCCTGGTGATCTAGGAAGTGAAATGTTTCTCTGAGTTCTGTGAACTGCTCCAGCAAATTAATTGAGCCCGAGGGGGAGGTTATGGGAACCTCTGATTTATAAGCCAGTCATGAAAAGCACAGGTGACAACCTGAACTTATGACTGGCATCTGAAAGGGGGTGGGAGGTGCAGCAGCATTGAGGGAATGAGTCCTGAACCTGTGGGAGCTGATGCTGTCTCTGGGTATATTGTCAGAACTAAGTTCAATTGTGGGGCACCCAGCTGGTATCTGAGAACTGCTTGATGGTGTAGAGAAAACCCCCTCCCCATGTGGAATTGGATGCAGAACCCTTTTAGTATAAAAGTGTTTTAACTGTATCCTCCAACCAGAGTCAACACTTCATTCATTCGTGTCCTTACTCACTCATTCACCAGACGTTTTAGGAGTGACAGTTCTGTGTCAGGTGCTCTGCTTGATACTAGGTGGGTATGTGGCCAAGGATGTGGTCCCTGCTGCTGAGGCTTCTGCAGTACGGTAACAAAGCCCCAGCACTCAGAACCCATCTGGGAGATTCTGGGCATTAAAGCAAACTGTCACCCCAGCAACACCTAACAAGGAAAGTAAATGCAGGGCAAGAAAATTAGCCTTGTGTTTTGTTACCAGAGGTAAAGCTACTTGTGCGAGTGTCTGCTAGTGGGAATTTGCCTCTCCAGAGCACCCTGGCAGGATCTGGGGAGAGGTAAGTGAATGAGAAGGAGAGACTTACCTGAAGTGACCTTGCTTGTCTTCCCCTTGAGGACAGGCCAGGGGTGAAGAGCTGTCAGTGACAACAGCAGTGTGGGTCACACACTAGAAAGAAGTCCTACCTGCTCCTGGGAGACCCTGCACACAGTATCACCTGGGTCCTGGGAAAGCCATGGGAAATGTAATTTTGACCTTGACATTTGCCCACAATCTTGTATATATGAAGCAGAGAACTCCTAGATTATGGGTTACAGACTTTGCCTTCTTGGAGAGTGTCCCCCATCAGGGCAGTTTGCTGCCAAGGGCAGTCAAGCACCTTTTCTGATGATCTGTGAGTGGCCCCTGGGAAGCTGGCCATGTGTTCAAGCATGTTGGAAACCTGCCTGCTTGTGTCATGACCACGTAATTTGTCTGCCTAACTTAGCTGTTGGTGTTTTCATGCAGCAAAACACAGAGGCTTTGTGACTTTGCCATATATTTATTTGCTAGTCTTCTGTGACCACATTTTCCCCGGTTGGGTCTGTGCCGTGTGCTTTCTGGCATCCTTTGACATCTGACCTCCCCATACCTGGCCTTTTTGTCTACACCACCAGCTTCACTTCCCCTTACAGCCTCACTCCAATGTTCTGGGCCACATTTTTAATGCCGGTGGGTTTGCTCTTAGCTTCCTGTAGTCTGGTCACTGTGGTGGGAGGCCGCGGGATGGGTGTCAGGCCAGGTCACCCAAGGAGGGCTCATGTCTTCTGGAGAAGTGAAGGTTCCAGGCCCTCTCTGTCCAGCCGCTATCAAGACCTATGTGTAAGCCTCTTTGCTTGAACCACGGTGCCAGCCTTTTCCCTGCCAGGGAAAAATCAGAATAAAAGGAAGTATAGTTAGTGATATGAGGGTAAACTGCAAGAGGAAGAGCACCAGACCCCAGGAACGCTCTCTAGTTTCTTCCCTCAGCTCCTCTGGCTTTTGAGTAGTGGTCCCCCAACCCAGCCCCAATTTCTTGTTTGCTCAAACCATACTACCTACACCGTGGGCCCCACTGGGGCCCCTGCAACCTGTCAGCCACTGCTGAGCACATGCAACCTGAAGCCACCCTGAAGAAGTTGCCTTTATATACTGCATCATTAATTACCAACATTTAATAGTTCCTTAGTCCGGCAAGAATCAAGTCCAAGCACTTTGCTTGACTTCTAGGCCCTGAAAAGTAAGGCTTCATACAATCTACCCAACTGGGGCCTCTGCCCTCTAATTACCAGTGCCGTCCACCTTGGCCCCAAGGACCCTTCTCTGACCCTCAGTATAGGACAGGCATAACCTCCCTCTATGATAGCTCTTGCTGAAACCTGGCTCCTCCCTCACACCACCCACCAGAATGCTCCTTTCCCCTTCCCACATTCCTTGGTCCCACCAGCCTCCAGGCCAGGCCGGTCCACCACTTTCATGAGCTTCTCTGGCCACCCCAACATGATGGATCTCTTTCTTTCCTGGTATCCTGCTGCCTTTCCAGTCTGGCCCACTGTGCATAACTGCCTCCAGTTAGAAAGTATGTGAGATGCGGGGCCTCGAGTCCTGTGTTCCACGTCTGCCTCTCCCACCCACTGGACAAAGACAGGCCCCTCGCTTATCGATCCGATATGATGTATGTGGCTCCATAACCACCCCTGAGCCCTTCAAGGCAGGCAGGGTTTGGCTGAAAATGAATAAAACCAATAATTGCTTGCAATTCTGTCCCACACGTGTAAAACAGGGATGACAATGATGAGGTGTGTTTCCAGATTCTTAGGACAAGGACCAGACATTTGTGAACCTGCTCTAGAAGAGGGAAAGATTCACAAAAATGCCAGTAGTTAGTATTGCGCCTGCGCTCTAAAGCCCTGTGGAGTGAAAAGACTCCATACTTGTAACATCGATCACGTGAGAGCAAGCCCCACAGCCCGTACCACAGAGCGACTTGTAATTTCACTAAAGGACGCAGGTGACCCGACGCGCACTGTCGGCCTGGGGTCCTGAGGGCAGCAATCTGCCTTGCAGCCCTGTTGCTGACCCCATGGCATCAGCGTCGAAAGGACATCACCCACTGCTTTCCACAGGCTTTTGTCCTGGGGCAGTGACTTCTGCAAAGTGGTTAGAAGCAGAATGAAACTAAGCAAATTCTTTGCTCCTTTGTGAAATTCCAGTGGTCATCAAGCAAAAGATAATATTTTAGCAAAGGGTAAACATGCAGTTTTTTGTTGTTTCAAGGAGAGTGAACAGAAATCTGATAGCTTTTCTCAGTTGCTCACGTTTGAAAGAAGCCGGTGCAAGCACATCTGTGTTTGGAAGGAGAGCTTGTGTCAGGTGTCTGGACACAGTTTCCAAACACCAAGGCTCTGCCCTGCGCTCCATTCTCATGATGTGGACCTAAATGGCTTCGCCCTGGGGCTGCCCTGACAGACACCAGGGTGGGCTGAGCAGCACGAGGAGAGTGATGTTGGATGACGTAAGAAAGTGACATCCTCACCTTCCACAGTAGGAGGTCAACTTTTCTAAGACTTGACAAAAAATGGGAAATGTGGCAAATCTGGAAAAAACAGCTAAAGAGATTTTTTCTGTAGCGTGCAAGACAAGGACGGGGAGGGTGGTGGGGCCAGGGACTGTTACAAAAATAACAACAAATAATTTTGTTTATAAGCCTTGTTGAAATATTTATCTTTTTGAGCTTAGACTAATATTTTAATTTAAAGGAAAAGAAATAATACATGAAAATTTCCCTAAACTAAAAGACACACAAGTTTCCATATTAAAAGGCCCAAGTTCTAAGTTTGCCAGATTTAGCAAAAACAAACCAAACAGAAATGGACACCTGGCTAAATTTGAATTTCATAAGCAATGAGTAATCTTTTGATAAAAGTATGTCCCAAACATTGCAAAATTACTCATAGGTTATCTGAAATTCAAATATAGTCACGATATTGCAAAGCACCGGGAGATGAAGAGATGTTAACAACTCCCAGACCGAAAAAATGTCACATACAAAGAAATCAGAAAAGTATCAGCTTCTCGTGGCAAGACTGGGAGTTTGGAAGCAATGGAGCAAAGTCTTCAGAATTCTGAAGAAAAATGACATCCATCCTGGAATTTTACATCCATCTAATTATTAATAAGGTTTGAGAATTAAGTAAAGGCATTTTTACGTATGCAAAGTTTCAAATATATATCTCCCCTTTACCATTTCCTAGAAAATGTGTGGGGATTTGCCCCACCAAAAGAAGAAACAAACCGAGAAAGAAGAAAAGACAGCAGGGAAATGGAGGCTCGTGATGGGGGAGAAGGACACCATTTCCCAGGACACGGCTGTGCTGAAGCAGAGACCGCAGGCAACACTGGAGGGGGAGAAAGTGAGGCTCGGGGGGAAGAGAGGAGCCCAGCGAAAGCCTGATGCTTTGGATCGCATGGGCAATGGTGGTTAGATGGGTTTTCCAACTCTGTTGGGGATTTTGGAAAGAATTTTAAATAGGCACACAGGAAACTAAGCAGGTGAAGAAAATTAGGCAATTTTTAACAAAATGTTTAGAAAAGATTAAATGAACATTATCGTAATACACTGCTTGGCAGTGCAGAAAATAATATTTGATAGCAATAATGATGTAAACACTAAACACTGATTTAACCAATAAATTATGCTGGAAGCAGAGAAAGTGGGCATATGGCTTCATACAAAGATAAGAGGTAACATCCCATCGCCCAGGGTAAAAGTC
>PVKM010043600.1:0-12475 GCA_004027735.1 Carollia perspicillata | reverse complement strand
TAACATTGAAAGTCTGTGCCCTTGACCAACATCTCCCCTTTCTCCCACCCCCCTGTAACCCCTGAAAACCACCATTCTTAGGTTTACAAGTAAATAAATACTTAACGCTAAAAAATACTAGTAAAATTCTAAATTCTCTTTACTAATAAGCCACTGAGGTCTAAAGGTAAAAAATTTCTTGTGATATATATTCAGGATACATTCTTCCACTTTTAGGTTTTCTCCTGGAAATAGTGCATTTTGGATGATGTTCTAACATGCAGAAAAGAACTCACAGCCCCATTTTAATAAACAAAAACAAGGCATCATTGTTAGGATGTATTACCCACCTTCAGAAAGGTTGTAAGTGGTGAGAGAATGCTCCTGACTCACTTTATGTCTCAGCTGTGGCATTTAAACGACTGTGTGACCTTGAGTTATTGACCTAAACTCTCTGAGCCTCGGTTTCTTCATCAGGAAAATGGGAATAATATCAGAACCTAACTCTTAAGACCACTGTAAGGATTAAACAAGAAGTTGCATGGAAAGCACTCAGCACACTTCGTGGTATAAAAATCAGTTGGTGAACAGTAACTCCTTTTATAGTTCTCCCCAAAATAAAATGCTGTCATTCCCTAAAGTTGTAACCAATCATCACCCATTTGCCTTAGGAGAAATGGTTCTGTACAAGGCCGAGGCTGCTCTTCCCACTGACCAATAGCTCAGAAACCTTGGGCTCCAGGCCTGAGCAGTCGTGGCATTCTTTCCAAAGGTGAGTCTTACCTCATAGTAACTCTGGACAGCGTTCATGAAGGCTTCGTCAGCCACAATCTGGGTTTCCCCATTGAGGAAAGCCTGAAATCGGTCCTTAACTGTCTGCAGCTGCTGTTTGCTGATCTGTAAGAAACACAGAAAGAGGAAACACTGAGGACTTGTTCCAGATGGGGATCATGGTACTTTAAGCTGCAGATGCCAGGTCTACTGGTGAACTGGAGCCAGCTTGTACAGGCATTCGTGAGTGGAATGTTAAGTCTGCAGGAATTTTGTGAGGCTGTTGTTAAACATAGCCACTTCTAAAAAATATGTAAAAATTATATTAAAACCAAGTGTATACATATTCAACATTCATTGCTTTTTATTACTTTATCACATTTTACTATTATCTGTACTTTGGGGTTATTTATATCTATTATATTGTAGAAATGATATATAATGGGGTACTACCACCCTGCATCTCTTCCCAATTCTACATTCAGTTACACCTTAAAGGAAGGTTATCAGCCAAGGTGAGAGTAGTTCAACCACGGAAATAAGTAAATATTACAAATCAAGATTTTTAGCTTGTTTGTTTTAGAGATAAAACAAAGTGGTGTGTTACACACACCACTGCATAGGCCCCTCAGGTGGTCTGAAATATCATCCTTTACAAAGCTATAGTAATAAAAAGTACAGTACTGGCATTAAAACAGACACGTAGACCAATGGAACCTAATTGAGAGCCCAGTGATAAACCTACATATATATGGTCAATTAATATTTGACGAGGGAGCCAGGAATATTCAAGGGGTAAAGAACAGTCTCTTTAATAAATGATTTTTGAAAAACTGTATATTCACATGCAGAAGAATGAAATTGGATCCCCATGTTACATACGCACAAAAAATAACTCAAATGGATTAAAGACTTATATGTAAGACCCCTCAAACGTAAAACTACTAGAAGAAAACAGGAAAAAGCTCCTTGACATTGCCTTGTCAAGTGGTTTTCTGACAAGAAAAGCACAAGGAACAAAAGGAAAAAATAAAAAAGTGGGACTACATCAATCTAAAAAGTGACAACATGAGAGGTGTGTCCAAGATGGTGGTATAGTGGGTGCTGAGCTTGCCCCCCTTCCAAGAACACATTGAACATACACCTATATTTAGAACAATTACTCCTGGGAGATAACTATGAGCCAACTGAAGAGCTTTTGCATAACAAGCAACAGAGAAGGGCTATAGAGAAGGTCAGAAAACCACGAGAACCCTGTGGGAGCTGAGGGAACAACCGAGGATAGGAGGAACTGGTGAGCGTGACTGTTTATATTTCCCCTGAAAGTGGATAGTGGGTGGGAGCTCCATCCAGGTTTTCTGGTTGACTTGTAGGGTGCTGCAGCAGGTCCCCTGCCACTCCTCCTGGAGATACATGCAGCAACATAGGAGGCACCATAATATACACAAAAGGAGTATTTTCTTCCCAGCTATTGATCCAGTGGGTACAGCAGGGTGATGCTTCACATACTCACTAGGATGCACACACAAGGTGCTTCCCTGCTTGAGAAGAGTAAAGAGCTAACAAAATGTTGTACCCACCTGCAGGACTGCCTTATCCAGAGAAAGTGCCAAGGGAGTAGGGCACTGCTGCATGCCCATGTGGGGCTGCCCAGCCAGAAGAAAGTTTGGAGGTAGCAAAACTTTCTGGTATCCACACTCAGGGGTGGCCCTTGTGGAGTAAGTGGGGTGTTGCTGTGCCACACAACATTGCCACTTGGGCAAAAGGGCAGAGATAGTAGGGCATTGAGGAGTAGGCACACAGAGCAGCCCATCCAGACCCGGCTCTCACTGCAAAAATTAAAGCAGAAGGGCTTGCAGGCAAGGATGACTGTGTGGAGAGGGGCATGGCTGAGCATGTGAGGAACTACACTCCTCAGAAAGGCAGCAAAACTAGTAAAGTGTGGCCATGCACACAATCACACCCAGAGAGGGTGGTGCTGGTGGGACATTCAGCTGAAAAGCAGCCCCACCCAGACCTTACTCTAATCACAGACTGTTAAAGCAATAAAACATGATAAGAGCACACCTAGCAGCCTCCTCTACATCAGGCAGCCCATGTAGATTAGAAAGCAAGGAAGCAAAACACTTCAGGCTGCCCTACCTGGAACCTACTCCTCCAGGCCAAGGGTCATATCAGGCACCTCACTCACTCACCCACTGCAACTCCAACTAGCCTGCCCAAACTACTCAACACATAGTGTACACAGAGTCCATTATTTCAAGACTGGGAGGAAGAGCTATTCTATCCATATCACGGAAAGTCAAACAAAATGGGGAGACAGAAGAATATGCCCCAAATGAAGAAACAAGAAAAAAATCCAAAGGAAAACTCTAATGGAAAGGAGATGAGTTATTTTCCTAATAATTAATTCAAATAAATGGTCATAAGGATGCTTAACAAATTTGAAAATACATAAAGGAATGCAGAGAACACTTCAACAAAGAGAGAGAAAATGTAATAAAGGACCATTCAGAGATAAAAAATACAATATTTGAAATAAAGAATATATTAGAAGGAAACAATGACATATAAGTTAATACAAAATAATGGATTAGCAACCTGGAAGACAGAATAGTGGAATCACCCAATTACAATACCAAAATAAAAGAAGAATTTAAAAAATGAGGTTAGTATAAGAGATCTCTGGGATAATGTCATGTGCCCTAACATTTGCATTATAGGGATACCAGGAGGAAAAGTGAAAGGGGCAGAAAGTGTATTTGAAGAAATAGTGTTTGAAAACTTTCCTAATCTGGGGAAGGAAATAGACATCAGCTTTAGGAATCACAGAGAGTTCTAAAAAAGATGAACCTATAGAGATCCACACCAAGGCATGTTGTAATTAAAATGGAGAATAATAAGGTTAAAGAGATTATCTTTTTTAAGATTTTATTTATTTATTTTTAGAGAGAGGGGAAGGGAGGGAGAAATAGAGGGAGGGAAAAATCCGTGTGTGGTTGCTTCTCACATGCCTGCTACTGGGGACCTGGCCCACGACCCAGGCATGTGACCTGACCAGGAGTCAAACTGACAACCCTTTGCTTCGAAGTCCAGAGCTCAATCCACTGAGCCACACAGCAAGGGCTAAAGAGATCATCTTAAAGGCAGCAAGAATGAAACATCAAGTTACATACAAGAGAAACCCCATAGGCTATCAGCTGATTTCTCAAAAGCAACTTTACAGTTAAAGTGCTTAAAGAAAGTAAAATGCAAGCTAGAATATGTTATCCAGCAAGGTTATCTTTTAGAATTGAAGGAGTTTCCCAGACAAGTAAAAAATAAAGGAGTTCCCAATCACTAACTCAGCCTTACAAGAAATGTTAAAGGGTCTTCTTTATCCAGAAAAGAAAGGGCCATAACCACAAATTAAAAAAATAATAATAATAAAAGAAAGGGGGGAAAATCTCACTGGTAAAGGCAAATGAACAATAGCCACAATGAGTCAACCACTTAAAAATTAATAGGAAGGTTAAAAGACAATAATAGCAAAATTAACTATAGCTACAATAAATAACTGGGATACACAAAATATACAGGAATAAAAGATGATATCAAAACTATAAAGAGTGGAGGAGGAGAAAAATGCAGTGCTTTTAGAATGTGATTGAACTTAAATGCTTATCAGCTTAAAATAGACTGCTATAGATATAAACGGGTGTACATGAACCTTACAGTAACATAAACCCAACCTATACAAAAAATACACAAAAAAATGAAGAGAAAGGATCCAGTTAAAACAATGACACCAGTGATGGACCTAGAGGGTATTATGTTAGATGAAATAAGTCAGACAGAGAAAGACAGACACCATATGTTTTCACCTATATGTGGAATCTAAAAAACAAAACAAAACAAAATAGAAACAAACAGATACAGAGAACAAACTGGTATTTGTCAGAGGGAAGAGGGTTGAAGCAATGGCTAAAAAAAAGGAAGGTGATTAGGAAGTATAAACTTCCAATTTTAAAATAAGTTGCAGAAATGTAATGCACAGCATAGAGAACAGAGTCAATAAAATCATAACTACATATGGTGACAGATGGTTACTAGACTTATTGTGGTGATCATTTTGTAAGGTATACAAATGTTGAATCACTATGTTGTACACCTGAAACTAATATAATGTTAGTTATATTACATGTCAACTACAACTAAAGCTAAATTAAAAATAAATGCAAAAGCTTTGACTGTTCAACTTAAAAAAAAAGCTGCTGCACAGCAAAGGAAACTATCAGCAAAATGCATTATGGAATGAAAGAACATATTTGTAAACTATCTGATAGGGAATTAATATCCAAAATACATAAGGGACTCATACAACTATATAACAAAAACAAACAATCTGATTTAAAAATGGGGGAGGGATAAGTGGGGGAAGATCTAAATAAACATTTTTTCCAAAGAAGTACAAGTGGCTAACAGGCACATGAAAAGGTACTCAACATCACCAATCATCTGGGAAATGTAAGTCAAAACCACAAGGAGATATCACCTCACACTTGTTAGAATGGCTATTATACAAAAGACAAGAAATAACAAGTGTTGTCAAGAATGGGTCATACTACCCAAAGCAATACACTGACTTAATGCAATGCCCTTCAAAATCATAATGTCATTTTTTTAAAGAAATAGAGCATGAAAAAAATCATCAGACTTGTATGGAACTACAAAAGATGCTGAATAGCCAAAGAAATTCTGAGAAAAAAAAATGAAGCCAGAGGTATCACACTACCTGTCTTCAAATTATACTATAGAATTACAATAATCAAAATGTAATCAAAATTACAATAATCAATAATCTGGCAAAGTATTAGCAGAAAAACAGACACACAGACCAATGAAAGAGAGTCAAGAGCCCAGAAATAAAACCACATATATATGGGCAAGTAATTTTTGACAAAGGAGCCAAAAATACACAACAAAAAGAGAATAAATGGTGCTCTTCAATAAATGGTGCTGGGAATATTGGAAAGCTACATACAAAAGAATAAAACTAGAGTACCGTTGGTCCCCACACACAAAAATTAATTCAAAATAGCTCAAAGGCTTAAATATAAGATTTGAAACAATAAATTACATAGATATAAACATAGGCACTAAACTTATGGACCTTGCTCCTGGAGAAGATTTTATTAATTTAACCCCAAAGCCAAGGGAAATAAAAGCAAAAATAAATGAATGGAACTGTATCAAACTAAAAAGCATCTGCCCAACAAAAGAAACAGACAACAAAACAAAAATTAACCAACTGAGTGGGAGATGATATTTGCAAATGACAGCTCCAACAAAGGGTTAATATCCAAAATATATAAAGAACTCATACAACGCAACACCAAACAAACAATTCAATTAAAAACTGGACAGAAGATCTGAACAGATACTTCTCCCAAGAAGACATACAAACGACCAACAGATATGTGAAAAGCTGCTTAACTTCACTAGCTATTAGAGAAATGCAAATAAAAACCACAATGAGATACCACCTCACACCTATTAGAATGGCCACTATCAACAAGACAGGTAATAACAAGTGTTGGAGAGACTGTGGAGAAGAAACCCTCGTTCACTGCTGATGGGAATGCAGACTGGTACAGTCACTATGGAACACACAGTATGGCAGTTCCTTAAAAAATCAAGAATAGAACTATCATATGACCAAGCAATCTCTCTCCTGGGTATCTACTTAAAAAACTAAAAAAACATTTATTCTCAAAGTTATATGCACTGTTATGTTTATTGCAGCATTATTCATGGTGGCCAAGACATGGAGCCAACCAAAGTGTCCCTTCATACAGGACTGGATAAGGATGTGGTACGTATATACAATGGGATATTACTCAGCTGTAAGAAATCATTTTGTGGCAACATAGATGGACCTTGATAATATTATGCTAAGCGCAGTAAGTCATTCAGAAAAAGCTAAGAACCATATGATTTTATTCATATGTGGGATATAAAACTGAAACTCATAGACACAGACAAGAGTATGGTGGTTACCAGAGGGAAGGAGGTAGAGGAGGTAGTCAAGTGTAAAGGGGGCCAAATGTATGTGATGGAAGAGGTTTGACTTTAGGTGGTGGGCACACAATGCAATATACAGATTATGTATCATAGAAATGTATACTTGAAACCTATGTGATCTTGTTAGCCAATGTCACCTCAATAAATTTAATAAAAATGAATTTTTAGAAAAGAATGTGGAGGAAAAGGAACCTTTGTGTATTGTCGGTGGGAATGTTAATTGCTGAAGCCACTATCAAAAAAGAACGGCAATTTCTCAAAAATAACAATAGAACTAGCATATTATCCAGCAATCCCACATCTGGATATATATAACCAAAGTAAATAAAAATGGGACCTCAAAAGAAAAAAATACTGGCACTCTTGTGTTCAATGCAGCATCGTTCACAAAAGTCAAGATACGGAAACAACCTAAGGGTCCATCAACAGATGAATAGATAAAAAAAAGATGTGATTATATACACAATTAAGTGTTATTCAGCCATGAGAAGGAAGAAAATCCTGCTGTTTGCACAACTTGGATTAAACTTGAGGGCATTATGCTAAGTTAAATAAGTCAGACAAAGAACGACAAATGCTGTGTGATATCATATACATGTAGAATCTAAAGGAAGCTGAATTCAGAGAAGCAGACTGTAGTGTGGTTTACCTGGGGCTTGGGGGTGAGGTGGGAGAAATTGGGAGATGTTGGTCAAGGATATCCAGTAGTAAGATTAACAAATTTTAGGGATTTAACATACAGACAGGGATTATGAGAGGGGATGAAGATATTAATTAACCTTAATGTGATAATCAATCCACAATATATGCATATCAATTATTACATTGTACCTCTTCAATTTACATACGTTATATGTCAATAATACTCCAATAGAGCTGGGAAATAAAAAAAATATCCTGCTAAGTGCAGCACGGCAATATGCAGAAGTTTTCCAAATTTATTGTGATTATTACATCTATGACCACATGACAGATGATATTCAGATACAGCATATACTTCCAGGATGTGCATAGGTAATTTGGACAGGGGGTTATGCATAATTCCCTGCCTTATCAATTCCACCTTTCTTTCCCAGTTAGGAAAGCCTTCCTAAAAGATTCATCTGTTCTCCCCCTTCACCCTTATCTGGCCGTGTCCCACTGTTCTTAAGTCTCAGCATGGGCAGTCCTAACTGATGAAGCCCTTCCTGACCACTAGTCTAGGTCTTCCTGATATTCCTGTCATTCCTCAGCATGCCATTTATTCTACTTGTTAGTCTGATTAAGTTTCTTAGATGAATTATCTTTTCTTGATATTTTGTTCACTGATGTTTCTCCAGGGCCAACCTAGTGCTTTACATACAACAGGCCCCCAATGAATGCTTGAAAAATGAATAAATTAATGAAATGTACAAAAGCGAAATTATTTTTAAATATCCTTTAATCATGTCTAATTTATATAAAAGTGAAGTCAACTAAAAACTTTGCTCTTTCACAATTATTTATAAAAGTTATTACACTTCATAGTTGATAATGAGATACTGTATCTGGGAACTGCTATTCCAGTAGAAAGAGTAAGATAATTCCAGTCCTTGTTCTATTGACCATTGTGTTATCTTGAAAAAGCTACTTGTATTCTCTGAATTGACTGGAGCATTAAAAGCCTTTCTGAAATAGGGCCAAGTTTAGGTAAATAAATGTTATCTTATCCTCAGTCTTCTCACTTAGAAAATGGATAATTTTTCACTTGGAAAATGGTGATAATTCTAATCACTGACTACCCTGGGAAAGGTATAGCTATTTAACAACATAATATACATTTTTTTAAATTATGCTGTTCTATATTTAAAATGCTTTCATCCTTAAAGTCAATACATGTCTTGCTAATGGAAAATAAATCTTAAATCTATTGGAGACTGAAGACTGGCTTGAGTTTTGACTCAATCAGGAAACAAAACAAAACAGAGTTTTGAGAATGGACACAGAAAGGACGTGGAGTGATCTACCTAATTTTTGTGACTTTAGGAGAAGTGGGAAATAGTGAAGTAGGGGGTAGGTATAAAGGAGTCAGGCTGTTATCAGATTCATATTTGTTACTGTCTAATGTTAGCCACCTGCGTAATTTTACATTTTCTAGTCATCACATTTAAAAAAGTAAAAAGAATCAGGTGAAATGAATTTTGATATACTTTATTGAGCCCAATGTATCCAAAATCATTTCAACATGTAATTATTATACACATTGTTAATGATATATTTTACATTCTATTTTTATAGTGTGTTTGAAATCTGGTGTATGTTTCACTGACAGTATACCTCAATGCAGAATAACATTGCAAGTGCTCAATCTCACGTGTAGCTAGTGGCTACTGTCATTGGACAGCACAGGCCTATGGCATAGAATTAACTCACTTTTAAACCACTTAAGTTTTCCTCTTCTGACCTAGGAATATTAGTATCAGTGGGGTTGTCCAGAAAATCATAGTTATTTTGCATGTACTTGAAACTATTGAGCTCAAATGTTGGGCAGAAGTTGATTTGCTTATGAAAGTGGCACCATACCATGAATTTTTTAAATTGTTGACACTATTACAGATGTCCTCCATTTCCTCCTTTTGTTCCTCTTCATCCAGCCTTCACCCCCAAGCCTTGAATTTTTTTTAAGCAGGTCAGCCTTAACTGGCTTAAGTCATAAATCTTTACTATATGGTACAAACTGAGGTGTCCCACAGAATTTCTTGCTCAGAAGTTTTTCCATGACAGGGTCACCACCAGTTCTGTGTGATTTGGGGGGTGGGATGGAATGGGGTGATGGGGTGGGAGAGGGAAGGGAGACTAATAAACCTTACTTTCCCTATACTTAAGTAATTGAAATAAAATTAGGTACATACCCTCTGAATGGTGAACATTGATTGTTGGCCCAGGACAAATCCATTATCACTTTAAGTTTTCATTCAATACGCTTAGTGCTCATTTTTCAAGAAATATTTACAGAACACCTACCACATGCCTGGGGATTGGTAGTGTGATGATCCTCAAAACCCTCTCAACCTCTGATCTTACTGGCCAGGCCTAAGTACTGAGGAATCAGAGAACTGAGGAATCACCAGGGACCTTATAGTCTAGAGAAAAGGAAGAAGCATGTGAGAAATGCACAAAGGTATGCTTTAGGATTTCAGAGGAAAGAGATTACAGAATATAAAACTCAAAAAGAGAAGGCCTTCAGCAGGTTCAAGAACATGTATCATGAAGCCCCACAAAATATCCTCCACTTCCTTGGACACATCAAGCTCTCAGTGGGATAGTTAGGGGCACAGAGCCTAGTGGCAGAGTTCTGTTTATGCTTGGGTTTGGACACCTGCTAGTCCACATTCACTACTTTTCTCACCATTGATTAAGCAAGCATAGTGTTTACTTAGTCATCTGGGAAAACAACTGTGTCTGGCTGAGCAAACAACTAATCTCTCCGCACCTCTGTTTTTTCATTTGTAAAATGGGGCCAGTACTGACCTGATAGGATTGTTGTGAGGATTAATTCAGATAAGTAAAATATTCATTGTAGAAACCAGCACAGCATGAAAGCTCAATAAACATAAGCTTCTGTAATGACCTCATCTTTGAGTCTTTGCACATACTGTCCCCTCAAGAAAGCACGCCTGTGGGAAAATCCTGTTTGTATCCTCAAAATCCAGCCCATGTGCTCCTTCCCAGGCTTCCCTAGATAGAGTTTGCTATTGGTCACCACTCTGTTCACGATCCTAAGGGTACATGGATCATGCTGGGAAGTAGTTATTTATTTAGATACCAGTGCTCAGAGGCAGGGTCAGGAGTTGAGCATGCAAGCTTGTGTTCAAAGGGATGTGGGTTCAAAGCCTGATAATACCACACACTTCCAAGCTGGTTGGACAGATGAAAAGGAAATGGGATGACATATCTAAGGATTGTAGTACACTGCCGGGCACAAAAGAAGTGTCCAGTGATAAGGAACAGGCCACAAACTATGGCCTTAAGGCCCCACATGATGTGGCATCTGTTGGTTCCTGGCTTTGTTACATCCAACTCTGCTCTCCACTTATTCTGCTCCAGCTACACTGCACTGGCTTCTTTTCTCAAATGTATAGAAACCACTGTACATCAGATCAGTATTCTGATCTGACTGAGGTGAGGAGTTCCAACAGCAGAAAATCCGAAAAAGTGACAGGTAATCATTGCAGAAGTAAGTGCTACAGTGGCATTTGCTAGGACTATTCAAGCATTCTTGGCACAGTCTGCCTCATTAAGAAAGGTCTCAAAAGAGTCACTGCATTTCAGGCAGTTTGAAATTTGCTGCAGCATTCTGGAGCAGCGTGATATAAGACCTACGGTGAAGACAAAACTACACGTTCGAAGTGCTGGTCCCAGGAGAGACGATGTAGAAGTCAGAACAAGCTCCGGTCAAATTGTGACCTTAATAGAAGTCCTTGGGCAAACAGTTAACTTTGGCTTTCTACTCTGTAAATAGGAGCTACTCTTATCTACCTTATAGGATTTTCATGAGGACTCAGTGAGATGATTTATTTAAGGTACATAGCACAGTCTATGGAATAGAGTTAGGACTCAATCAGTAAAAGATTATTGTTAAAACTGAATTTTTCTTTTTCATTTCATTAATCTTTTATCTTCTTTCAATGCTCTTTTCCCTGTGTTTATTTAGTCTTTTGCAGTCCTGCTCATGTGATATTCTTTACCTCCTTTCTTGGATGCTGGGAAGCCAAGCACCAATTTACTGCCTTCCATGCATCCACGAGTAGCCATGCAATAGAGGCCAAAACCTAGTAAGGGTCTTCTGGAAAAGCCTCTGAAATCCTTGTAAAATGAACATGCTTTTCAACCACCCAAAAGAAAAGGGTGGTAGAACCCTTTTCTTTCCTGCTGACCCCTTCTTCTCCTGAGAATATCTTGTCTAGATTTCTGATGCCTATTATGTGACCATGAAGGAAAGACCAAGAGCATCACAGAGATGTTGGTCCTTATATTTTTGAGGAGGTGAAAAAGTGTTTGTAAATACCCATCTGTGGCCTTCTCATTATGAGAGAAAAAAGGAATCGCTATTTGTTCAAGTCATTGTGTTTTCTCTTACTTCCAGCTAAATGCTTGCCTAGGCATGAAAAAAAATACTTACTATACTTGCCAAGGTGCTTATTGGTTAATATGCCTCCTATCATAGTAGCAATTGTATTATAGAAGAGGGGAAGCAATATTTACCCTAAGGGAATGAATCTAAAATGGTAGCATTCTAAGCATAGGCAATCAGTAATAGAAATTGTTCTATTGTATGTGTAAATGAAGTCCTTCTCTAAAGTATAAATCAGCACTATATAGCACAACCAAATAATATAAGCTATGCCTTTTCTTTTTTTTTTTAAATAAATCATTATTTGGAAAAAGTAGTTTTTTCAACTCTTCTTCATTATAGAAAGCTGGCAAAGTATCAAGCCAACAAGCTTTTTTAAAAGCCATAAGTTAGTCTAGAGAGATGAGAGCAATGCTTATTTAATTTCCTTTCCTTGAATGTTATAAAAATTTATATTGGCCCATTAATTTGTTAGTAATTAAAATATCCTCTTCCTACAACCAGAATAAAATATGTTCAACTCTAAATGAAGTTATGCTTCTAAGAAATTTAGAAATTGTATCATGCTAA
>PVKM010043599.1:0-12470 GCA_004027735.1 Carollia perspicillata | reverse complement strand
TCATGTCCATGTGTCATAAGTTCTTTAGCTTCTACATTTCCCACACTACTCTTGCCCTCTCCCTATTTTCTCCCCACCGTCTATGCTATTTATTCTCTATACCTTCTCCCCCACCTCCTCCCACTCCCCTGTTGCTAACCTTCCACGTGATCTCCATTTCTGTGGCTTCGCTCCTGTTTTAGGTGTCCACTTAGTCTGCTTTTGTTTTAGGTGTGGATGTTAATAACTGTGAGTTTGCTGTCCTTTTATTGTTCATATTTTTATCTTCTTTTTCTTAGATAAGTCCCTTTAACATTTCATATAGTAAGGGCTTGGTGATGATGAACTCCTTGAACTTGATCTTATCTGAGAAGTACTTTATCTGCCCTTCCATTCTAAATGAAAGTTTTGCTGGGTAGAGCAGTCTTGGATGTAGGTCCTTGCCTTTCATGATTTGGAATACTTCTTTCCAGCCCCTTCTTGCCTATAAGGTCTTTTTTGAGAAATCAGCTGACAGTCTGATGGGAACTCCTTTGTAGGTGATTGTCCCCTTACCTCTAGCTGCTTCTGTGCCCTTGTGTGACCTTCAAGGCTTTTGATCAGCTGATCCCTGGTTGTGTCTCTGAATTCATTTCTATCGCTTTCTTCCTGCCCATTTCTCTCCAGCCATCCTGACCTCCTTGCACATTCCAATCTCTGAATCTCTAGACTTGCTGTGCCTTCTCTTAACACTCTTAGCCTAAATATTCACGTGACTTTTTCCTGTAGTTTGTCTATAGCTCTACTCAAAATGAAACATCTCAGAAAAAACTTTCCTCATTAACTTATCTGAAATAACATCCACCTTCACTCACTGTACCATTACATTATCTTCTTTTATAACATTTATTATTATCTATCATACTATATATTTATTTCCTGCCTTACATTCTAGAATATAGGGTACATGAGAACAGAGATTTTTGTTTCTCTTATTCACCTTGAATTTAAACAGTTTGTGTTATACACCTAACAATTAATATTTGTTGAATAAATAAATGATTACTCAAAATATCTAATTTGTGAAGCTACTCAGATATTATTTTTATCATAACATTAATATTCTCACAGAAATATCTGTGGAAGCTTTTGCTATACAACAATAGAAATTACAAATGCGCCCATCAGTAAATGAATGGATCAAAAAACTATGGTACATATACACAACGGAATTCTATGTGGCAGAAAGAAAGAAGGAGCTCCTACCCTTTGCAACAGCATGGATGGAACTGGAAAGCATTATGCTAAGTGAAATAAGCCAGGCGGTAAAGGACAAATACCATATGATCTCACCTTTAACAGGAACCTAAGCAACTAAACAAACAAGCAAGCAAAATATAACCAAAGACATTGAAATAGAAAAGGGGATGACAGTATCCAGAGGGGAGAGGGGAAGGAATTTCAGGGAAAAAGGGAGGGGATTATAGGAACAAGTATAAAGGACACATGGACAAAAACTAAGGGGGGTGGAAAGGGGAGGGAGGTGGGGAGCACTGGGGGGTGGCCTGGGATGGGAGTAAAAGACAGAAAACTGTACTGAAAAACAATTAAAATTTTTAAAAAAAGAAGAAATTACAAATGAGAAAATCTACATAGAGTACTTAAAACAGTTTCTGGAAAATAATGATCATTCAGTGTATTCTAATTATCATTATTAATTAATAAAAATAACCCATGAAAACTTAGAAGTGTTCAAGATATATTTTTGATGTTACGTGCCCTCATATTTTGACTAACAATGAAAAAAGGATTTAAAATGGCAGCTCACTCTTTTTCTTTTTGATCATTCTAGTTTGTTTCTGCTGTTCTGTTATAAATATTATGAAATGCTTTATAAAACAACAGAGTTAGACTCAATGATCTCTACAATGCCTTTTATAACATAAAGTGTAAGTATATCATGCCTCCAACTGCATCCAGTTATGTACATTGTCCTCAAATTACTGCCTTAAATTCTCTCTTTATCTCTGAAGCTGTGAATATTGAGAATTATATACTTCCAAATAAATATAGAGCAATCAAAACCTTTATGAAAGTCAAAAATGTCATTATTTTCTGAGATATATACCTAGAGAAGAAAGTACACCTGGAACTGACATTTTTATTGTGGTCTGAGAACATAGTTTTACATAATAGTCACTCTGCACCGCTTCAAGTCTGAATCGTGAGACCATTGAATTGCCTGGTTTCCCATCACCATGTTGGTCAAAAATGCCAAATTTACCATTTTGGACTTTCCTATATTAAGGAATCCTGTATAAAAATTACAAACAAATAAAAATTATAATTCATTCTATTTTATTTTCAGATAATTATGTGGAATGTTATAAATTGGAAATAGTTTATTTTTTTTACGATTTTATTTACTTAGTTTTAGAGATAAGGAAAGGGAGAGAGAGAAACATCAACGTGTAGTTGACTCTCGCATGGCCCCAACTGGAGACCTGGCCCTCAACCCAGGCATGTGCCCTGACTAGGAATCAAACCAGCAACCTTTTGGATCGCAGGCCAGCACTCAATCCACTGAGCCACACCAGCCAGGGCAGAAATAGTTTATATTCTGAAACAATATCTATTCCAGGATGTTTTGTTTTGTTTTTGTAATTGAACATCAAACAATCAAACACAGGACTTTCTTATTAACTAGATCATTATCTTACTAAACATATTGTTTATTATTTAGAGAAATATTTGATGCACATTGAATTATGCAAAAAAAGAATATTTCAATTTCCTTAATGAAAATATTTGATTATTAAAGCTTTGATATATGGAAGCCCAACTATTTGATATTGCTCATTGTGTTCATAGATATCTAGACTATCACCAGACCCTTAGAATGCAATTTCTAATATCTTCTTTTTAATAAAAATGCTAAATCATTTCTAGTACATAGTACCAGGAAGTAACAGGAAAAGCTAATTAAAAAGAACTAAAATGACTTTAACTTTAGAATAATTTTATATTGCATTTTTCATAAGAGATAAACTGCAATTAAATAATCAAAGTCTAGAATTTCTGTGACAGATAAGACCTTAGAAATGACATGAATAAATCTTATCAACATAATCTTTAGTGAAAGAAGCCAAAGAGAAAAGACTTCCTGTGGCATAATTTCACTTATTTTTATGTCAAAGTGGTTTCTTTGGGGTGGAAGTCTTAGTGATTTGACATTGGCATGAGGACATTTTTTGAGGTGCAAGAAATCTTTCACATCTTTGTCTGGTTAAGGATTACCTATTATTTACATAGTTTTAAATTTTTTGAACTGTATTCTTAGAACATATGCATTTTATGTATTTTAAGAAATACACCTGGCTGGTGTAGCTCAGTGGATTGAGCATGGGCCTGTGAAGCAAAGGGTCGCTGGTTCGATTCCCAGTCAGGGCACATGCCTGGGTTGCAGGCCAGGTCCCCAGTAGGGGACACATGAGAGGCAACCACACATTGATGTTTCTGTCCCTCTCTTTCTCCCTCCTTTCCCCTCTCTCTAAAAATAAATAAATAAAATATTTTTTAAAAAGAAATACACTGAACTGTACACTAAGATGTGTGCATTTTATATTATGAATCTATACCACAATTTTTAAAAGTTTAAGCCCTCTAAACTATCAACTCATTATCAGTCCAGTATTGGCTCTGAGGAATTTCACAGCTTGTACTGAAAAATGTGAACTTATTCAACCTTTTATTATAAAATAGCATAAATTCAGTAAATAGTGCCTGGACAGATAAAAATTAATTTTGTCCATATATAATTAGAGGACTTAATTAACAACTAACATTTACGCTTTGTTTCTTTGGATCTACTTTCAGGGAGACATAACAACTTTTCCAAACCTACCATATCTTCTGTTAGAATCCTTCAGGCTTTCTGGTTTTATTTCTAGGCAAGTAGGATAAAAGGTAATTTTTTTTGCTGTTATTGTTAAAGTAATCAGTGCATCATATCAAAAAACAGTTCAAGAACTGTGTGAATTTTCTCTGAGCAAATATTATTTTAAATATCACGTTGAAGGTCTTTTCTTTGAGGTTCATTTTTTACCTTGTCATTACAGGTATTGTCTGAAAATGGGGATCAATGAAAAGTATATTTTTTTAGTAGGATACTATGTGTTTGATTAAGTGGCTATTTAAAATGAAAAGCTGACAAAGGCCATTCACAAGTACACCTACCACCCTCCCACCAGCCATGTGCATAACATAAAAGCAAGTCTCAGCAGACTCCACCACCAGGGGCAGAAGCAAAAGAACATCAGAAGAGTTCAAAGACAAAAGGAACTGGGACTTCCTCCAGGGGTCAAAATTAATGGTAAGGAAGCTTGCAATGAGAAACTGGAAGATTTTGAACCAAATGAAAAACTGTCCTATATCCTAAGTGTGTTAGCAACCCCTGGTGACAGTAGAAATGACAGCACCCCTAGGGCTCAAGCCCGCAAGTCCTTCTGGGCACCCTGGAAATCCCAGAGCAGCAGTGGGACACTGAGGTAGGAAAGTAGACCAGGTCGTTGAGGAAGCTTGCATCTCTCAGGGGAAAAAAAGTTTGAAATGAGAGTCATAAAGTTCTTTAAAAAGCTGTCAGGGAGTAATCCTGCATCGTGCTTACCTAATGAAGTTTTATTATCAATTCTGTAAATGTGTAATTTCTAAGAATGTCATTTTCTGAGAACTATACCCCTTTAAAAAGATAAAATCATATAATGTTGTATTTTCTGGAAGACAGAGAAAGAATTGTCTGTGAAAATTCTACTGAGGAAAATAGCTGGAAGACAGAAAACACATTTTATTGAAAAAAATGTGGACTATAAGACAGGTCATTTTTAAAAAGGGAAGAAAATGAGTTGTGCGTTTCCTCTAGAAAGAATTTACCCAATTCATCTAAAGGCTTTAAGGAGTAAAATATATTGTCTTTACCTACAGCTTAATGTGTGAGCTGTTTATCTTTTTAAATTGATATTTTACAGAGGAAAAAGTCTATTTGGGGGCCTTTTTCAATACTTTTTTCTTCCCTTATTGTCAAGCCTTCCTGACTCAAAGCAGGGGCACTGGACCACGTTGAGGAGCAGAGCAAGAGTAAAACAATATCATAAAGACATTATCTGAAAGCTTGCAGAGTTGTACTGCTAGCAGGAAGCAGAGAGCTGTGCACAGCTGGGAAATAAAGGACTTTTTGTAAAGGTCTGTCCAGGTGCAGGGAATTCAGAAAAGTCGCTGGGCTACCTCCAGTGGTGGTAGCCACAGAGAGCTATTACCACCCTCAGTCCTGAGGGACAAACGGAGAGCAGAGCAGAGGAGAGCAGGTGTAGCAACCCAGCGGACAGGCGCTGCGCCAGGGAGAGGCAGCCAGCCCACTGTGGCCAAGCAGGAGGTGTTCAGGCCAATCTCTCACTTGCCCCTTCCTCTCCTAATGCATCCACACCTACACCGAGGGCCAGAGAACAAGGGAACTGGGAGAAGCAGTCGCAAAGTGTAGAGATCTGGTACAAAGAACCAAGGCAAAGGGCATCAAAATAACCACTGTGGGGCCATATATAAGAGCCTGGTGAAATGAAGCAAGCTGCTGGAATTGCTCGGAGAGGGAAATATCTTCCCACTGAAGTAATCAGGACACATTTCCAAAAGGAGACAGTACTATCGAATTGTGGTCGCTAGGGGTCAAAGGGAAGGGAAAGGAGTTGTTCAGGGCTCTGACTTCTGCTTGGCAAGGTGAAAAGAATTCGGGAATAAGTTGTGTGACAATATGAATGTAGTTAACACATTAAACTGCATACTTAAAGTTGTTAAGATGGTAAATTTTCATTATGTGTATTTTACCACAATTAAAAATTTTCACAAAGAGGCAGTATATACTAATTAGATTTCTTTAATATGGCAAATGCTTTGATAAGTAGAAAGAGAAATGTGAGGGGGAGATGGGTAAAGAGCAATCCAAACACAAGGCTTTCTATTCGGAGCTAGAGGAAAAGATGTAAGAACTCCTGAGTACTAGCTACAAAATTTCAAAGGCGTTTCAAAGAAAGTAAAATACACTTCTCAGAAAACATTTAATGGGGCAGAGGTCAGGGGTTTCTGTAATACAAGCAGTGTTTTATATTAGTGTGGAAATACCAGGTGCATAGACTCTGAAAATACAAATTTATGTCAGGATTTCAGGTATAAATAATTTACATTGTTTAGTCAGGAATTAAGCAGTCTCTTAGGCAAGTGTATTAGTTTTCTATTGATATTACAATGAATTACCACAAACTTATTGGCTTAAAAGGACACAGACTCACTTCCTTACATTTTAGAAGTCAGAAATCCAAACTAGGACTCAGTGGGTAAATGAAGACATTGGTGGGGCTGAATGTTTTCTGGAGGCTCTAGGGACAGACCATTTCCTTGACTTATCCAGTTACTTCAGACAATCCAATAGATTGTCTCTTATAAAATTGTTGTTGCTTCATAACTAAATAAAGGTTCTCAGATTTAACCATTTGAAGTAGAAGAGGAAAAAGTGTTGTCAACCAAATTCTCAAAAAGCCCACGTTTGTGGCTGGAGTACTTTAATGAGTCATTCAGGGTGAGTGAGTCAGACCCCAAATATCATGACCAACAAAAAGGACATTCATGGGCTCAGGGCCATGTTCTATACTGGAATGGTTGCCAGGCCAACAAATTTAAAACTCTACAACTTTCTCATTAACACCAAATGTTATTGACACATCTAGCTACCTCTATAGCAAAAGAGAGGATGATATTTGCCCGAGCTGGCGTGGCTCAGTGGATTGAACGTAGGGCAGCAAACCAAAGGATTATTGGTTTGGTTCCCAGTTAAGGCACATGCCTGGGTTGTGGGCCAGGTCCCCAGCAGGGGGTGCTCGAGTGGCAACCACACAGTGATGTTTCTCCCCCACTCTTTCTCCTTCCCTTCCCCTCTCTCTAAAAATAAATAAATAAAATTGTTTTAAAAGAGAGAGAAGATGATTTAAATTTCATCCTAAACTTTCCACAAGGATAATATGTCAGATTACCAAGAAGAGTTGGAGAAGAAAATTCTGCCCCTCCTCACAGGTCAAAACTACAAACCTGAGTACCTACATTTCAAGGAGCATTTAGTGATGTGGACAGTTGCTGCTCTAAATTAAGTCTACAGTATGCAAGCTGTCCTTATGACATAGCCTAAATTTCTATTTTAGACATGGAAACAACTGTGTTTCAGATGAAGGCTTGGGCCTGAAGAATTTAGGGACATTTGGAAAATCAATTAGAGCCATATGATGACATGTTTTCAACTTCGTATTAAGTGCTAAACGGTGTGGCCTTTTGTATGCATCAGTTACTTAATTCTCACCAGAATGAAATCCTAGGTCAGGTAAACTGTTTTACTCCCATTTTATCGAGGAGAAAAGTGATGCCCAGAAGGCTGTAGAAAGTACCTAATGTCAGACCGTTAGTGGTGCAGTCGGCCTTCAGTAGCCACAGTTTCTGCATCCGTGGATTCAACCAACCTCGGAATGAAAACAGTAGGGAATCCGTGAATGCACAGGATTGCCTGCATGCATTGTTCTACCCCATTTTTTATAAGGGACTTGAGCGTTCACTGATTTTAGTATCTGAGGGGTTCTTGGAACCAACCCCCCACAGACATCAAGGAACAACTGTTTATAAAGCTGTGAATCGAACACAGATTTGCCTGATAGCATTGCCCATTCTCCTAACTACTCTTCTATATTGTTCAGTTTCCATACCCAGTTCTATATTTTACCCGTTAAGCTACATGAAAAAGTCAGTCTACACTATTACACATGAAAAATAAGGATACTTATCTGTCCTTCCAAAGTACTGATGACTGTCAGTGAGACAGAGTGTACTGAAAATGCTACTTTGTAATGTTAACTGTAAGATGAACATTTTCTTACCAGAATAGCTCGTAAGAACATTACCTCTAAACTTAAATAATAAAAGTTGAGAAATGAAGTTGCCAAACTAATAAGAAGTATGTATCACTCTTTAATTTGTACTGGAGTACTTTACAATGACTAAAAATTAAACATTTCTGGTATCTCTTATGTTGACTAAGACCACTATAGTGCTTCACCATGGTCTGTACCGGGGTTTCTCCCCCTCGGCCCTCGGGACTGGAGAACTTTTTGTTGTGGGGGCTTTCCTGTGCACTGTAGAATGATTAGCAGCATCCCAGGTCCCTTCCTGCTAGATGCCAGTAATACTCCTTTTCAGTTGCCACAACCAAAAATGTCTCCTGACATTGCCAAATGTCCTGAAGAGAGTATGGGGGGATGCTGATCGCCCCAAATGAGAATCTTTAGTCTTTAGAAATGAGGTTCATAATCCGGCTCATGCCCAAGTATACTGCTCTGCTTCTTATTCAATTCTTTCTAGTCTCACAGGTCTTTCTGTCCTTCATATACACCACATGGAGTCCTCCGAGGGCAAGAATCTAGTCTCAGTATTTCACAACAACCTTATGATGTAGAATCTATTTCTAAATCCACTTTATATATGAAGAGTTTGAGGCACAAAGAAACTGAGTGATTTGCTTAAGGTCATACACTTACTAAATGGCAGAGCTGATAATTCACACCCAGGAAGACTACGTCCAAAGCCCTGCCCTTTCCCCATTCCCCACTGCACAAATCAGAGAGAGATATATGGCTGGAAGAGGGAAAAATTACCATTGCCCTTTGAGTTGATAAGATTTTCTAAGAAATCTGAATCAACTGGGATATTATTTGAACTACCAAGAGAATTCTTATAAACATTGGTAAGTCAGCAGCTATCAAGTTCGCTAAGAAAATTTTAAGAAAAAAAGAGAATATTGAATAAATTTAATTTACACAAAGCTTGGAATAATAGACATTATAAGTAATTAAATAGATTTTAGATGTACTTATCTCAAAAGATGTATTTTTCTATAAAGTTACATAACAGTATGGACTAAAGAAAGAGAAGACATTTTTCCTTATGTACTTTTTAAATATAAATTATTGCCATTTTTAAAACAAACATTTATTAAAAATACATTTTTGTTTTTAATTTTACTAATACAAAATTGATACCCGCTTATATGTAGTAATTTATTATTTCCCAGAAAATAAAATTTTATACTCAAAAGTATTCAAGCTTAGAAAAATATGGTTGTATGCCACTGCCTGGGTCAGGCATAAATTAGCTAATATTCTCTGATCCTGGAATAAGCCCACTCTCAGAAAAATCCAGCAATGTGGTGCATTCCAATAATCAGAATGAAAGATAGCATAGTCAGCAGAATCTGACAACCCTGGGTTCAAAACCCCTAGTTTATCATGTGACTTTATGTGATTTATTAATTTATGTTATCATGTGGTTAAACCCCTCTATCTCTTGTTCTCTTTATATGTAAAAAAGAATAAAGAACACCAGTAACTAGGTGAGAATAAAGTGCTTAGCAGTTAGCTGACATAGAGAGGTGGTATGGTCAAACGGTTAGGTGCAGTCTTTGCAGCCAGTCTGCCTGAGTTCAAATCATAGCTCCATCGCTCATTAGCTCTGTGACCTTGGTTTAAGTCACTCAGTTTCTCTGTATTCCAGTTATCCATTTGGAAAATGGGGACAGTAATGGAATAAGGTTGCAGGAGTATGAAGCAAATGAGCATATGCAATGTACACCAAACAGTGCCAGGCACATAGTAAGTGTTACGTTAAGTGCCTTCCTTAATTCTTACTGCTAAGTCTACAATTCTCTCCTTTTTTTTTTCAAGTTTCTTTTTTAAATTAACTTCCACTGAGGCAGTGCAGAAGAGTTCAAGGCTAATGAGCTGAGACCTTTTCACTGGATTCTGAGGGATTTACAGGGAATGGATGTGAAAGTGAGCCACAGAGTTCAGGACTGTACTTGGAACCAGGATCTACAGGCCTAAAAAGTCTATCATGGATGAGGATATTTTCTATCCCTGAATATACTCTACCCCACAAGTATACTGTTTTGTGTATACTCCATGATTGTCATAAGGTGTTTTCTGGCAAGTATCAGAGTAGGTTACCTGAAGGACCATTTCATCACGTGGACCTAGAAAGACAATTGTGATTCTAGACAGGATCCTCGGTCGCTCCAACCTACCATGTGTAATGATGCATCCCCTGCAGAGGTTTAGGACCAGGTATTCTGTACCTCCCTCTGCCCAGGAGAATGTTATTAATCCATCCTTCTGCCATATTTTGGCTGAGATTTCTCTAAATTCTTTTGATAAGTGGGCCTTGGTTGTGACACTAAGTTTCATGTGCACTTGTTTTTTGCCTTTTAATAATCATTGATAAAGTGGTACTCTAAGCCCTCAATATGTCACATTCTTGAATGTCCTCTTTCTCTATTCATAAATATTTGGCCTATCATTACAACTTCATAACCAGTCATAACCAGTCAATCTTTCTCCTTTGTGTCTACCTTGTCTTTTTTTATTTTTGTGTACAAAATTTGTTCCTTTTTTGTTTTATTTCTATTGCTTCTTCCTATGTGTGAGTTGTTTTTGTTTTGCACCTTGGACATATGGGTTTATTCTGCCTTCCCTATTTTCTCTTCTTTAAATACTAATTTATTTTAAAGTTATATTTCCTGATTAAATAAGGAACTCAAATTTCCAAAATAACTTCCAAGAGTAGTTTATTCATGAAACATAAGCATATTATTCCAAAATAACCTTGGGAGTCATTATTTTCACCTCTTTTTTACTTTTATTCCATTTACTTACTTTGACCCTATGATTATATACCATGCAAGAAAATAAAACAAGTCTCACCAAAGTGCCACACAATTGACTGCCCTGAGTAGACATGTTCCAGATGTTCTAAATCATTCCTTCTTCCACTCTTTGTATCGTATGTCCTTTCCATTTTCATCCTTAGTGGTTCTGCTCTATACGTCAGGATCCAGCCATGCTTTCTCCTGTTACCCTGCTCACCCCAGGTTCTTATTTGTGATTAGCTCACTGGAGAAGTTAAAAGGAAATCTCTCAGTTCTTCCTACAATTTTTCCCTCAAAACTCTCTTCTCTTTCAAAACTGTTCCATATACTCTTTTTCCGCTTCTCCCCAAGTAATTTTTTTCCAAAATGTTGTGGGATATCTCCTATAAGAGAAAGCAGTGTATTCTGTCATTATGAAGCAGTTTTATTTCATTTACTAATTTTAGCTTTCTGGAATCATAATCAATAATAAGGATATGATTTAGATAAAGCTCCAGTGATATTCTGATACTTTTATCAGTGCCTATATGAGTCCCTTGTTTTATAACATGTGACTATGCCAACCATCCTCTACATTTGACGATGGCCTGAACTCATCTTTATGAGTCTCACAGTTAAAATCCCTTTAGTTTACGTAAGCCCTTTTCTGTAGTTTTAGATGCAGTTGGCATATGGGGTAGGAAGAATCATCACAAGTTCCAAGAGGCACACCATGGTAATGGGGTAGAGGCTAAGTATTCAGGAGGAATCTGAAATGGGAGGTTCATTCATTCCTTTAAAATTACACTGAGCAACTTAAATGGACTAGGCAGTGGGTGCTAGAGACATATCAGCAATGAAAATTGGGGAGATCATTAAAGACTTTTCTTCTACACAGTGCTAGGTAGTTCAAACATTTTCTTCTAGTTATTAGAAACCATATAATGGTATTAAAGGAAGAATTGATAAGAGCTCCTTTTTTAAGTGACTGATTATATTGTGGAGAAGAGATTGGAGGAGAAAAGGTCACATAAGGAGAAAACAGCTAAATTACAATTTACATGATCAAAGTAAAGGCCCATGAGGTGACCAAATAATCACAGTGGCAGTGGGATTGGTTAGGAAATGTCTGAAAGGTACAGTAAGCAAAACTGTATGGCTAAATGATAGGAAATTGATATACTGAAAACTTGTTTTAAATTTCCAATATTAAACTAAAAAATAACTTAATTCCACCGAATTAAAATGTTTATTAAATTCCACTCCAAGAAGATAAGCAACCCAATTAAAAAATGGGCAAAGGACTTGGACAGGCATTTCTCCAAGGAGGATATACAGAGGATTCAGAAACACATGAAAAGATGCTCAATATCACTAGCCATCAGAGAAATGCAAATTAAAACCACCATGAGATACCACTTTACACCGGTAAGAATGGCCATCGTAAACAAAGCAACAAACAACAAGTGTTGGAGAGGTTGTGGAGAAAAGGGGACCCTAGTTCACTGCAGGTGGGAGTGCAGACTGGTACAACCACTATGGAAAACAGTATGCAATTTTCTCAGAAAACTAAAAATGGAACTGCCTTTTGACCCAGCAATTGCACTGCTAGGATTATATCCCAAGAACCCTGAAACACCATTCCAAAAGAACCTATGCACCCCAATGTTCATAGCAGCACAATTTACAATAGCCAAGTGTTGGAAGCAACCTAGGTGCCCATCAGTAAATGAATGGATCAAAAAACTATGGT
>PVKM010043598.1:0-12476 GCA_004027735.1 Carollia perspicillata | reverse complement strand
TTAGGAAAGTAAATTATAATCTTTTTCAACTAAAAATTCATCAACTCTTAAGTTGCTTTGTATAAAGAAATAACTGGTAAGTAGGAAATAAAGAAAAAGCAATTTTTCAACAGGTTACTATAAAGAGTCTCATGTACTAAGCTAAAGATGAAAATGGAGCTAGACTGATCCTTTCTTACATGTATCATTTCTGTGAAACTATACATTAAATATTTTGTGAGCTTATTAAGGGCAGAGCAAAAATGTACTCATATTTATCACCACAGTGTTTGTAATGCATATCTCTGCAAATTGTAAAGTGATATTTGTGTTAGACTAGTAACAATTTTTTAAAAGTTATCCCACTGAACAGAGAGGAAAGTAAATCTATGCAGAGGAAATCAGAAGAACAGATACAAATGTTAAAAAGTAGCTGGCATGTTAAAAACAACAAAAACCCCAGCAAACATTCAGTGTAGAAAAACATGAAACATTTGGTACAGAGAATTCAGAATGGGTACAGGCAGCCAGTCTGGGATGGGGCCACCAATGCCCATGCTAATGAGTTGGCATTTTATTTTACGAGTTTAATGAGTTTCCTAAGCAACCAAGTGAGTTTTCAAAAAGGTAAATTATATGATCTAGAAAGAAATTAAGAATATAGAATATGAACTCAGAAGTGTGGATCCCAGGTTTAATCCGAGGTCACCTATCTATCTTTAGTGGGAATAATAAAAGCCAAATGAGCCGCATGCTAATGGGTTTTAAAAATTTACTACAAAATCTACATCCCAACCTTCCCTTTAATTCTTTGTTTTAGCTTGAGATTTCTGCTTTCCTTCTCCTCTTAGAATGATGACTCAATTCAAGAGTTTACTGAGCTTATCAATGGGGCTTTATATGCCCTTAATATGGGCATATAAATAGGACTTATAAACATAACCCCAAGGAACTTCCCCTAAAATAAAATCTTTCAACATCCTACACTTTAATCAGCACTTCTGCCCCCAAATTACTTCCATGTTCCTAGGATATTTTACTCTAACCAGGCACCCTCCTTTTTCCTTTGTACGTGGGAACTGAGGAGTGAGCAGGTGTGTTATGGATGGCATGAATCCAATGTCAGAGAGTTAGTAATGGACTGTATTTCTACATCCCAAATGAGAAAAATGAAGAGTGGAAAAATAAAAGAGAATTAATGAGTTTCTACTATTGGGTTGGGCTTTAGGAGGCAAACAATTTACATAGGTATAGACAGATACATCTTTGAAGTCCGTCCTGTGGTCTTCTTCGCATAACAGAAAACAATTCTCCAGAGCTACACACAAGGTACCTGCATGTTTCGGCAAAGGGGGTAGGAGAGGAGTGAAAGGGATGGGGCAACAATAAATATAATGGGTGTGGTGGAGAGAAGCAGGCACGGCAAGAAATACTAAACGACATATTCCAGAAGACGTCTCACAGTGGGAAGAGTCAACTTCAGGAACTTTAGGAAGTGCCCAAATTTAAAAGAATGCAGTCCAAGGAAAGGGAGTTAGTAGATGAGCACATACTCGGCAATGTGAAGGTGTCCCTTGCAACTTCACAAGTGCTCATTCAAAAGGCAAGATTCGGCACAGGACACTTTGGTATACTGAATATTTTAAATGGAAGGAATATGAGAAACTACAGGTGCAGAAAGAAGTCTCTTGAACTTCCTGCGAGGCACATCATGAGATCCTCCTCTGTGACATGTGCCCGTTCTATGGTCCGAGGAAGGAACACTCTTTTCTCTGAAGACAGAGGGATGTGCTGAGAGGAATATCAACAAGCGGGCCTTGCTAAGTTCTCCCCAGTTCACTCCCTTTAGCTTATGCCTCCTTTGGCCTTCATGTTTTTCCACAACTCTGCATGCTTCATCAAACCTGGCATAAAAATGCTCAGGTTTAACCACTTGTTTGCGTCTTCATTTCCTTATGAAAGCTCTCATGTCACATAAAATTTGCATTAAAGAACTCTGTATGCCTTTCTCTTGTTAATCTGTCTTTTGTAACAGAACCAGAGTCTAAGTGTGTAGAAGAAGAAGACATTGCTCCTCCCTCACAGTACAAAATAGCATCACTAGATTTCTTGTGAAATATACAGACGGAAGTTTCACCTCAAAGCCTAATGTGAGATAAAAACAACAACCAATGAAAATTCAGAAGTAATGACAGAAAAAATTACAAGAAATTAAAGTGACAAAATCACGCAGTAGACTTCAATCTTGTAATTCAGAAGGAAGGAAAGTTATCAACGGATACCTGGGCTATGTCTCTAAAATGTAAGGTGAGATCTATGAAATGAATAGGATTACTTTTACAATGGGTTTTGTTATTTAGTAAGGGATAAACGCAGTCAATTATTGAAAACATTCAATTTCTATCTTTATTCTCCAAACAAAGACTTTGAAAATTTTATATTATTATGCTCAGAATAGCTGTATTATATAATGTGCATACATATATGTATGTGCTAATATATGGACACACATTTTAAGAATTCCATGGAAAATCATCAGAAAATTAAAAACAGCTAAAGTCATATTTAAAAAAAAGTTGCTGACTGTTACAAGAAGCTCATTCCTGACAAAGAGAGTATTACCCAAACACCAAGATAAAGAATAAATTGCTAAAGGACAGAAATGAACAATTGTGTAAATTTGGTTATTACTTGAAGATAAGCAAAGGTTGGTTTAAAAAAAGAGAGGTTAAAGAATAATAACTTTAATATGAATTGGTGTGAAGGACAGAAAACAGAGCCATGACTTCATGGTTAGAAATCTGACAGAAGCATATGAATTATAAAGTTATATTTTTAATTCCAGAGAATAACAATAGAAACAGTAACCATAATACCCTAATGGCTTCGCCTACTGAGCAAACAACTATTCTATTATCTACAAAATACCTATTCTACAATGTAAAAACAAGTTGAATCCAGTCGATAACTTGTTTTTTTCCTAGCACTTCCGCTCCATGGACACACTCCACCTTTCATCAGTCACTGACTTTACGGAACGAAGAGAAGGCAAGGTGTGAGCAAAATCGACAGCAGGCACCAGCGAAGACACGGCACAGGCCAGGCAGGACAAGACCGACTGTGCCGGTGACCCCGCTGCACGGACTGACCTACTTCCGTTCCTGTTACCTCCTCTATCTCGTTCCAGGACCTTGTGCATATTCTGAACAGATCAATGCAAAGTTTTACCAACACAGACAATTTGTACATACAACTGTAAGACAAGGATAGGGAGCAAAGAGGGAAAAAATCAGAAGGATATTCCACTACTGACCTGGTTTAGTTTCTTCCAGAGATTGAGGACAGGAGAAAGTTCATTAGACCAGATTTCTCTATCAAATTTGCAACCAGCTGTTACTGATCTGCCCAAGATTCTCAACTGTGAAATAACCTGAATGAACAAAATAAATAACAATAAATGAAAATGCCTTCAGTCAAATAGAAATAGCATACGTACAAAAAGAGCTATATTTACTTTCTAAAAATAAACATGAGATATAAATTTTAATTCCATTATCTCTGCTCAATTGGTTTAATATTTTAGTGATTTATTTAAGCAGTTAAAAAACAAAATAACCTAAAAACAGTACGGAGGCTCCTCAAAAAATTAAGAATAAAGTTACCACATGACCCAGCAACTCTTTTTCTGGGTTATTACCCCAAAAATTTGAAAACATTTATTTGCAGACATATGCACCCCTCTGTTCACTGCAGCATAATTCAAGATGGCCAAGACGTGGACACAACCGTAGTGACCTTCGATAAATGACTGGATGAAGAGGATGTGAAACAGAAGAAAAGATGACACACTGCCATTTGAGACATGAATGGATCTTGAGAATAGCAGCTCAGCAAAATGAGTCAGACAGAAAAAGACAAGAACCATATAATCTCATTAGCACGTGGGACATAAAACTAAAAGCAACAAACAAAACAAAGAAACAAAAAAAATCACAGACAGACAACAGTGTGGTGGTGATCAGAGGAAAGAGGGACGGGGCAGTACAGGGAAAAGGAGGTCAAGTATACGGTGATGGAAGATTATTTGACCTTGGGGGGTGAGCACACAATGCAATACACAGAATATGTGTCACAGAATTGTCCACTTGCAACCTATATATTGGTAATTTTATTAACCAATGTCATGCCAATAAATTTAATTAAAAAATATATATATTATATGGCTCTTGGAATATTGTTTCTTTAGCTGGTAGCTCTAAATTATCCGTTAACAACCTATTAGTGTCTCTGTTCATTTATTTCTGCAATCCAGTTTTTTTCAGTTTGGTTGGTTTAAATTTCATAATTTCAAAATGTTGGTAAATTAAAGACAGTTTTTATAAAAGACAAAATGACAGGAAAGATAGTAAATATCATAACAAACTGTATAAAATAGTGAAACAATTTCCAATAATAACTGGTTGGATAAACATAAAAAACTGTTAAGTTTTAGAGCTCTACATTAACTTGGTGTTGTCATCCTCATATTCCCCTACACTGAAGACTTAAATGAAAGAAGTATAGATCAGTTATTTAAAATGAGGCAAGGTAAACAATTATTCCCTATTTAGGGCTTTATTTTCTGTAACTTCCTGGTCATTGGCTATTTTTATCATTGTACTGAAAATCAATTCACTCACATTTTCTTTTCTAAAATAGTGTTTAATGATTTCCATTTCAGTACCATTAATAAACCTTCTTAATCCTTTGCTAAGAATGATCCAGAATATTACCAAGTATGCCAAATATTTCATTGTAGATACTGGGGAATGTATACAAAAATCAGTGAGGCGTCCACTGATTATTCTTCATAAATATGTCAACTGAATGTTAAAACTATGCCCTCACACGGCTTATCTGACATAAAATAAACCCCCCAAACTATGGGCATGTGTTTTTCTAAACTGGCATTTGAAACCCCAACGTTTGCAGCACGCTGACTGGCTCTTCTCCACTGTACTTTTTCAAAGATGTTGGTTGTTTTTCTTCTTTAACAGATTGGACTATATTTCATATTTTGTTGGGTTCTTGTATTACTAAAGTTTGTAATAAAATAAGGGCCATAAATCTTTCTAAATGAATGCACTACTTAACTGTTAAAAAACCACAATCATGCTGTTAAACTCAGATACTTCTAGTTTTTGATTGATTCTCTAATCTTGAAAAACCTGTGGTGGTGATACAGTGTTTCATTTTCTTTGTTTTTCTGATGAATTATTTTCATTTGCTCTAGCTGAACCCTAAAAACAGCACCTAATTTATCAGTTTTGTTAGACCACAAAATATCACTAGTTGGTAGTCAGAAGTAGTGCTATTTTAACTCTAGCAACATTTTCTATCGCTTATTTGTGTTTTAAATTTGTCAAACATGACAGAAAAAATTAAGAATGCAAGAGATGTCTGCAGGAAAAAAAGTTTTAAATACCTTTTATAGATGATGTTAAAAACTATTATAAAAATAAACTGTTTGCCAGCCCAGAAAAGGCCATGCTTTCTGATTTAGAAAAATAACATGTGAGGCTGCTTTTCTTAATAACAGTATTATAAATAATAAATACAAGTAAATAATAAAATCATTTTATAATGAGGATAGGGCTATTAACATAACAATGGACCATCTTTTGTTTTTAAAAACCATACACGTTTATCTTTTTTACAAAGCACAGATAATAAAATGTTTTTCCATTATTCATGTACTTAACAATAGGGATATTTTCTGAGAAATGAATTGTTAAGGTAATTTGTCCTTGTGTGAACATTATGGAGGGTATTTACATAAATCTAAACGGGACATGAGGCCTGTCTAGAAAAAGTCCGGCCATTGTTAACATAACAAGAATGGTTAGTGCAACATTGATGTAACCTGGCAGCCAAGGAGAGTGGACTGGAATACACATGTGTAAACAATGATGACTTCACTGTAATAGTCCGTGGGGGCGGTAGACACCACTGAGGGAGCATGTGTACTGTGTGGCCATCGCATTCAAACTGAGTGAGGAGAGCAACAAATCTGCATGAAATTTTATGTATGTTTGAACATTTCTCTGCAGAAACTATCCGGATGATTCAGAAGGCCACAGCTATGGGCAACTGGTGACTGGCAGCTTCATCACAGCAACATGCGTGCTCATGCATCACGTCTGAAGCAGTTTTTTTGTGAAACATCAAATCACCCAGGTGACTCAGCCCCTACGGCCCAGATTTGGCGCCCTGGGACTTCTGGCTTTTCCCAAAACTAAAATCACATTTGAAAGGGAAGAGGTTTCAGACCATCAATGAGATTCACGAAAATACGATGGGGCAGCTGATGGTGACCGGGAGAACTGTGTGAGGTTCCGCAGTACCTGCCTTGAAGGTGACTGAGGTGTCATTGTCCTGTGTGCAGTGGTTCTTGTATCTTCTTCAGTGAATGTCTCTAGTTTTCATGGCATGGCTGGATGCTTTTTGGACAGACCTTAGTATGCGTACATGTACATGTATGTTTGTATATGTCAAACTTTAACAACTCACATACTCTAAACACGTGCAATTTACTGAATGTCAATTAACTTCAAAAAAGCTGTAAAAACTGAGGAAAATTATTAAAACAATGTAGTTTACAGAAGAACCATGAAAATGGAAAAGTGGGCTTTAGGGCCAATAAAAACACTGATTATTCAGGTGAAAAAAAGTAAAGAAAAGCTGCTATGGCTACTGAACATACAGGCGATAGTTTTTCTAACTCTCCTCACTAGGTGTTGGCTCAGGATGCTGTACAGGAACCAGACCTGCTTCAGACGCTACTGCCTCCAAAACAAGCAAGGAAACCGACTTCTCTGACTCGCTAAGTCCCTATTCACAGGCTGGTGCTGGTGCCTGTCCTGGCTGTGCTCTAACTGTGATGATGTTCGCAGTGTGTCTGTCATTTTCAACACTTACCATGGCAGTCACATGCCCCTCCCTCCAAGAATGTTTTCGAGGGAAGTACTAAAAGGGCTCTATGTTTTGAGTGACGAGGTCAAGAAAATGCCTAAGTATCTATAACATTTATTTAAAGTTTGTAAAATTAATTTTACTATGAACATTTTAAAAAATAAACAAAAATTTTATTAGAATACTTTCAAAGATACATGAAGACATTCCAGGTTCCACCATAGTCAAGATTTTCCCATATCTGCTTCTTCCATCCTTAATTTACTTACTTTTATTTCAGTACTACTTAAATCTTTTAAGACAAATCCCAGACCACATGTGATTTCACTCTTACATACTCTATATCTCAAAAAATGGATATAACCACATGCCATTATTTCACCTAACAAAATTAATAAAAATTCATTTGTGTAATAAAATACCCATTCCATAATTAAACTTCCCACATGGTCTCAACATTTGTTTCCATTGGACTGTGTGAATCAGCACCCACAGAAAGGGCATGTAGTTGTTACATACGTTAAGTCTCTTTAATATAGTTTCCCTATCCCTACCCTTTCTTTTCTACATGCCCATTACCCTGTTGATAAAACTGAGTCAGTCATGTTGGAGAATGTCCCACAGTTAAAATCCAGTGCTGTTGCTCAATTTGTTCTTTTCCCCCTTACTCCCAGTTTCTAAAGGTTTGATTAAGTTCAGGTTCTTTTTCTTTTTTTGAGGGGGAAGGCGCTTAGTCCCTTTAATGGTCACCAATGTTCATTCTCTCTCTCTCTCTCTCTCTCTCTGTGTCATTGTAGTTACAAACAACATTATATTACTTTCAGGTATACCCAATAATCTCTCTTTCATCTTTTAAAGTATAGTTGACATTCAATATTATATTAGTTTCAGGTATACAAACATAGTGATTTAACATTTACATTTCTCACGATGTGATCACCACGGTAAGTCTAGTACCCACCTGTCACCAGGTTTGAGTTTTTTAAAAATACATCTGGAAAGTGTCCTTTTTGTGGCCTCACATCGGGAGGCACAGAGTGTGTGAATGTCTCCTCTTTGTGACACACATTGATCATTGGGTAAGAGTCACAACAGCTGATCTTTCTCTTGAATATTTTTCCTTCAATCTTCCATCAAATAATTTTAACCTATGACTCAATTACTTTACTGAATTTTAAAAGAGTGACTTTTCAAATTCTGTCATTCCTTCTGTATTTGGCATTTAAAATTAATTAATAAAAAACTTTCAGAACTTCACGTACATGAATATTACTCAGGCATAAAAAAGAAATTTTACCATTTGCAACAGCACAGATGGACCTAGAGGGTATTATGCCAAGTGAAATAAGTCAGTCAGAAAAAGACAAATACCATATGATTTCACTCATATGTGGAATCTAAAGAACAAAATAAATGAACAAACAAACTGAAACAGACTCGTCGATACAGAGGACAAAATAGTTGCTGGAGGAGTGGGCCTGAATGAAAAAGATGAAAGAATTAAGAAGCACAAATTGTTAGTAACAAAATAGTCACGGGATGTAAAGTACAGCACAGGGAACACAGTCAATAATATCCTAGTAACTATGTACGGCGTCACGTGGGTACTGGAAGTATTAAAGGAGACACGTTGTAAAGTGCATGATCATCTAACCACTATGCTGTGTACCTGAAACTAATTCAAAATAGTACTGAATATAAACTGCAATTGAAAAATAAAACTAAAAATAAAGTGACTTTAATCAGCTCTCCTTTCACTACCATGAAATGTAATTTATAACAGTAAAATGGATGCTTCATTCTTTCCCTGTAATTGCCATTTTTTAAACTAGGAAACATTTATTTCTTACTAAATGATAATCCTTAAAATTAAAAACTCAAGTTTATAACATGAGTAAACTTAGTATTTCCTTGTAAAGATTTAAAAGTAACGAATATAAAATCATTGTGCAAGTTACAAAATTAAATAGGCTGATTATGTTTTCCAGTACACTTGCTATTGTGTAAATGGTCATGGAACTCAAAATATGACAACTATTCAAATGTATATTTGCCTACAGCTACAAGTCAGAAACTAATGCACTGTGCATAAAAGCACATATATACTGCCTCCTTTTGTTAATGGTGCTATTCATAAAGCTATAGTTAATAAATATGTTCCTGAAATATGAGTTAATATATTCAAACAGAGAAATCTAAGAGAAAAGAGCATCTTAACCTGCCAGATAACAAAAAAATGGTTTTACCAGGACTTTGTAACTTCTCTAATAACCGATCAAAACCCATTTGAGCCACTGTAACTGCAGGGCAGAGCATGAGCAACCACATCTGCTGAGCTCCCAAAAGCCATTCAATGCAATGCTCCTAAATTATTACACTACGAATTAATCCTCAAATCTTTGGTAATAAAAACCACCATTACATTTTAAAAATAAATACACCATTATTTTAAGATTTTTGCTTTTTCCTTGGCTGGTATGGTTCAGTGGACTGAGCACTGACCTGCAAACTGAAAGGTCCCTGGTTCAATTCCCGGTCAGGGCATGTGCCTGGGTTGTGTGCCAGGGCACTAGTTGGGGGCATGTGAGAGGCAACCAATTGGTGTTTCTCCCACTCTCTTTCTCCCCTCCCCTTCTCCTCTCTCTGAAAATAAATAAGGATGCCAGCAGAGTGATCTAGTTATTACCATGGCTCACTCACACGGCTCAACATTATAAATTCCCTTTTACCTCTGCAACCTCCTGGCCTCATATCCCCTCGCCCTCTCCATTGTGCTTCAGCCACATTGGTTTCATTGCTGTCCCCCCAGTTAAGAAGCAGGGATGGCTCATAAATATAGCGAAAGATATTCAATATTATTAATAACTAAAATGCAAATTAATATCACAATGAGATATCATTTTAACCCACTAGGCTGGTAAATATGAAGGCATGCCAAAATGTCAAGTACTGGTGGGAATAAAAGGTTGTAGATATTATATACCTCTTGTGAGAGAGTAAATTAATAAAATCACTAAAAACAATTTGACACAACAATTCTATTCTTAAAAACATACCCTAGAGAAAATTGTGCACAAACATACCAGGCAACACGCATGGGGTGTTCATACTAGCACTGTTTGTAACAGCCCCCAAAACCAAACAAACAAATTGAGTCATATGTACACAATGAAATATTATACAGTAATAATAATAAATGAAACTACAGATAAATCAATGATATAAATAAATCCTAGAAAAATAACTGTGGAATGACATAAGCAAGTCCTAGAACCACAGATGCAGTACATTGTTTGCAAACTTCAAAAATAAGCAAAAGGAAACAATGTATTTCAGGCACCTGTGCGTGTGTGTGTGTGTGTGTGTGTATGAGGATGCATGCATTCACTATAACTATTTTAAAAAGTATCAAACTATAAAAATGTTATAAACAAAACAGGGAATGGTGGCTCCCTCAGCAGAAAGCCAGCAGGACGAAATAGGAGAGACTCACAGTTGTTGAAATGTTGGTAATGTCCTGGGTTCTAGGGTTGTTACTAGTTCATGGGGTTCATTCTATCATCATGCTCTTAACGTTGTATTTATGTATTAGTGTTACATATACAGTCTTTTGTATGTATCAAAGATTGTGTTTTGAAAAGACAGTAAATTTTAAAGTTAAAGAAATATATTCAGGTTCTGTAGAAACATAAATCATATGTACATAAGTCCTATGAAAGAATACAAAGTAGAATAATGGGAATACTAAGTGTTGAGAGAAGGTGCTATTTTACACAAGTGGTAAAGAAAGGACTTTGATAAAGTAACATTTAGAGACCTGAAGGAAGTAAAACAATAAGCCATGCAGACATCTAGGGGACGAATGGTCCAGGCAACAAAGGAAACGGAAAACCCAAAGGCTCCCAGGCAGAAACTTAAGGTAAGTGTGGCCTTAAGTGTGGCCTTAAGGTGTGGCTATCCCAGGCGGAGCCTGGAAAAGAGGACTGGAGGACAAATGCAGAGGGAACAGGCCTGGGCACTGGTGCTGAAAAACCTTTGTTGTGAGTGTTTTTCTGAGTTAGATGGCAAGTGACTGGAAGAAAACGACTATTGCTAACAACATCTATAGAAGATGGAAACCTCCATCCTTTAGTTAGAAGACCTTATTTCTTGGAAGTCTTTGCGCAGAGGGCAAGTTTTATTTGACTATATTTAAACTCCATGGAAAGATTTAAATGCTTGTTTAAATGTGGACTGAAACAACCGAGACCTTTGTTTCTCCAAATCATGGTAGGTATTGGGGAGATGCACAAAAGAAAGAAGTATTTGCACCGAAATTTTACAGCAATTACCTCAGATTTCTCTAGAGACTCACTCATTTCTGAAGAAAGTGACAGAGTAGTTTTGTTGAAGACTATTTTGAGAACCATACTTCACCATTCCTTCAAACTTATTCATTCTAAAAATTATAGCTCAAAAGTATTAAAATGTAAAGTCTTAAATATGATATTCAATTATATGACATTTTTTCTTATGCCACAGAACCAAATCACAAACTCAGTACAAAGAAAACACTTCTTTTCATTGTTTGTTTGTTTTTGTTTGGTTTTAAGTAGAAGAACAAAACACGCAGTTACCAAATTCAGGAAATGCCTAGATTTAAAACTGTAATCTGAAAGAGAAAATTCTTAAAAATCCAAATTATTGGAAATAAATTTTTATGGGGGTATTTAATAATTCAAGAAAGTGGGTTTATACTGCTGAGCCTACGCTTACCAATTAATGAAAATAGGAACTCAATTCCCTCTTAATAAAGTTTTGAATAGGTTATTTCTAAAGTCTATTCCAGTTGTTTTTGTTTGTTTGTTATTAATTCTGTACCTATAGTCAAGTAAGAAATGTGACTTAGTTTTGATCAGAGTGTAAAACAAAAAAAAAAATCTGATATGAAGATTTCATGTCATTTACAATCCAAAATGAGAAATTCTCTGAAGTTTTTGATAATTGTAATATAGATGCTTTCAAAAGTTAGAAAGCCTGTGAATCACCCCAAAATACCAATTTTAAAGCCCCACTTTCAAATACCCTAATTTTAAAGATCTTGGATGGAATTCAGGAAGCCACCTTTTAAAACAAACTTGCCAGATAACTCATGTGTATGGTTAACACCACCACCCTGAGAGATCATTTCTAGCATTTAACTTAGCTAGAAAGACAATTGTGTCAGTCTGAAGATTACATTAAGTAATTGACATCTGTGACTGTGGGTTACCTGTTAAATTCAAAAAGGAAAAGAAAAGCATTAAGATTTGAGTCTGTGGCTTTTACAATATCCTGGGATATATCTGGGGAAAAGAAACAGAAAACATAGAATTACTTGGTTAGTTTACAGCTTATAGATCTACTGCCAAGATACTGAACGAAATGTTTCCATAAGAGATGTAGTGTACAGATGGCAGCTGGGGCTACTGGAGCAGATGAGCACATATGGTTACTGAATAAAGCAGCTTTCAAAGTAATCAAGTAGATAATCTTGTTACTTCTTTTGATACAGGGTGCAGCCAAGG
>PVKM010043597.1:0-12325 GCA_004027735.1 Carollia perspicillata | reverse complement strand
CATTTCTTTATCTATTCCTCAGTTCACGGGCATGTAGGTTGTTTCCACATCATGGCTATTGTGAATAATACTGCAATAAACATAGGAGTGCATTTATCTTTTTGATATCTTGTTTTTGTTTCCTTAGGGTATATTCTCAGAGGTGGTATTGCTGGAGTATATGGTTGTAGTAGTTTTAATTTTTTGAGGACCTGACACACTGTTTTCCCTAATAGATGTACCAATTTACATTCCCACCAACAGTATACAAAGTTTCCTTTTCTCCACATCCTCACCAACACTTATCTATCTTCTTGAGTTCAGCCCTTCTAACAGGTGTGAGGTTGTGGCTTTGATCTGGATTTTCCTGATAATTAATGCTATTAAACAATAAGCTGGTAGTTTTAAATTCAAAAGCAGTGGAAGTATTGGTTATCACATTAAATGTAAATAGATAAACTGCCCAGTTGAAATTCAAAAATTGTCATACTGGAAAAAAGCTAGATGATACTTAAATTGCATTCAACAAGGACAGAGGAAGGTTTAAAGTAGAAAGAATGGAAAAAAGACATATGATAAAAACCACTAACCAAAAGAAGGCTAGTATAGCTATATTAATGCCAGAACTTTCTTTTAGACAAAAAGATTATTAAAGATAAAAAGAGACAATTTATAATAACAAACATTTTAATTCACTAGAAAGATATATTTCTAAGTGTCTGTGCATCTGATAGGATAACCAAAAATAAAGTAACCATTGGCAAGAATATGAGGAGAAATAGGCAAATTCACAATCATGGGGCAAATAAACACACCCATGTCATTATCCTAGACCAACCAGGTCAAGAATTAATAAGGATGAAGATTATTTGAATGATGTTACCAGTAAACCTGATCTAAAGGACATACACAGGACACTGTCTCTGGCAACTGCAGGATACACATTCTTATAAATTACTCATGGAGCACTTACAAACATTTACCATGTGCTGACCAATAAAGCATGTTTTATTTAAATGTTACTTCTCAGCTGTCTTGTCTATTCTTTACATAGTAGTTCTTATCTGATATATGTTAGAACCTCTCAGTCTATCTTCCATTCCTTATAACCTTTCTCTTTGTTTTAAAATAACTTTGATGTTGTATTCTAGGTGATTTTGTTGGTATCATCTTCTAATTCAGTAATTCTTCAGTTGAGTCAAGTCTAGGATTCACTTATCTATTGATTTTTTTTTAATTTCAAAGGTTTTTTTTTAATTTCTAGAACTTCTAGAAGAGACTTGGGAGAAAGAAATATCTGTGTTCAAAATCCATGTAAATATTTATGTGGATCAGAAACTGAACAGCATCAAGCAAATGCATCCCCTCAGGCTTCACCAAACACATGAGAGAGTCTAATGGAGACAAATGGTATGTATGCAAGAGGCAGAGTATCTCAAACAGCCTCTCAGAGTTTCCATCATCCCAGAAAGAACGAGAGAGCACAGAAGTTCAGTAAATAAGAGGTGGTGGGTCTAATCACCAGGAAGAGGACAGGCTATGACAAGAAAAGGAGGAGATGGGATGTATTGTATAGCTGAAGGATGGGTGGGATCCTAGGAACTTCATTAGATATGCATGTGAAGAGATGACCACTCATAAAGACCAGACAGCAAAGAGTGTCCCAGTGGCTGCCATCTGCCTGCCATTAAGACAGACAAAGGATGTGGACTGGATGCTCCCCCACCCTACCCCCACGCTGTGCTCTAGATACAGTCTTCAACTTCAGTGACACCTTGGGGAGAAAGAGGATGAGAAAGCCAGAAATAATTTACACTAAAATGGGTTTTCCAAAAATCAACCAAGTTCTGTCTTTTGCCAGTAGGAAAGATGAGGTATTGACATAAAAACTAAGTTAAATTATATATAAAAAAAAAGAGTTGTCTACCTAGCACATCTTCAGTTGAGTTTTGTGGATGTACAGTTTTGTCCTAGACTTAGAGCATTTTAGGATGGAAAAGACTCTCATGTCACCAAGTCCCACCCCACTATCATAAATACAAAGAATCTGAGGCATCTGGGCCTCAGTGAAATGAAGAATGAAGGAACTAGTTCAAGGTCACTCGGTTGTGTTGTAACTCAGAACAAGACTCGGAACAGTAACCCCTGTGAAGCAACTCTACACCCTAGACTCTTTTAGTCTGCTAAAGAGTTTGAGGTCTCCCTTACTCTTTCACCTTTTAGATTCTGTCATCTAGAACATGTTCATTTTCTTAATTCCATTGCCTCACAACTGTGCAATTGATAATTTCTATTTCTATCATACATAATATATCACATATGGTTCTCAAACTTCAGCGTGTGCAATATTTTCTGAAGGGTACAAAAACACAGATTCCTAGCCCCTGCTGCTGCTCAACTGTTAAATTCAGTAGACCTGGGGTAGAACTTGAGAATCTGCATTTCCAACAAGTTCCAATGTGATGCCGTTGCTGCTGGCCCCAGGATAACACTTACAAAGCCACTGGCTCATACTGGGTTTTTGTGAAAACCCACACTTTCCTCTACAAATCTTTGGTGCCTTTCCCATGATTTCCACTGAAGAAATCTTGTTAAGTTTTCCTCAGCTGTTCTTTACTTGCATTATACCTTTCTAATTACTCTTTCTTAACTATTATTGTCTAAAATATTCATTAAGTAAAGCTGGCATACAACATTATATTAGCTTCAGATGTATCATGCAGTAATTTGACATTTTTATACCTTACAATGTGATCACCACACTAAGCCTAGTAATCATCTGTCATCATGCAAGCTTTTCACCATATTATTGACTACATTCCCTCCTTTACCCCCTCCCTTCCATCAACTATTCCTTTTGTCTCTGTTTCTATGAGTCTGGTTTTGTTTTGTTTTGTTTTGTTTTAGATTCCATATATAAGTGAAACCAAATGGTATTTGTCTTTCCCTCTCTGACATTTCTCTAAGCATAATACCCTCTAGACCCATCCATGTTGTCACATGACAAGATTCCATTCTTTTTTATTGCTATGTAGTATTACATTATACATTATATTATAAACCACATCTTCTTTATTTATTCATTTATTGATGAATATCTAGATTGTTCCCATATGTTGGTATGGTAAATAATGCTGCAATGAACATAGGGATGTATATTACTCTTTATTTCAAATTTTTCTTGGCTATTTTCTCATTTTCTTCACAAACAAGAAATTTACGTTTCTCTAAATCTCATTCCTATTTTGTTGACATTGCAATGAATGTATACATTATTTTTTAAAGATTTTATTTATTTATTTTTAGACAGGGGGAGGGAGGGAGGAATGAAAGGAGAGAAACATCAGTGGGTAGTTGCCTCTTGAGTGCCCCCTACTGGGGACCTGGTCTGCAACCCAAGCATGTGCCCTGACTGAGAATTGAACCAGGGACCCTTTGGTTGGCAGGCTGGTGCTCAATCCACTGAGCCACAACAGCCAGGGCTGAATTTATAGATTATTTAGACAACTGATATCTTTTTACTGTTAGGCCATACTATCCTCCAAACAGGATATATTTTTTATGTACTTAAATCTCATTCTAAATTCTTTAGTAAACATTTATGGGTTTTATTCAGTTGTTGTGGCGGGGCTCCACCCAGAGGGCCTAGTTGTATTTTTATTTTGAAGCTAATTCTCAGGGAGTCTATATTTGAAGATTGTTTTAGTGATTAGGATCTTTTTCCACAATATTTTCTAAATGCTTCTTGGTGGTAAATAGGGAAAGCTATTGCTTTCCCCCCTCCATGTTTATTTTTATTTCTCTGTTCTGAAACTCAAGATTTTATTTGTAGCTTAATATAATACTTTTTTAAAAGTTTCATATTCCCTGTAAAAAGGCATTCTTGCTATTTGTAGGCTATGTAATTCAAAATGTACCTTTTGGATACAATTTATTTATTTTATTAATAATGCTTTCAAAATTGTTGCTAAATCTTTAATTATTTTGAAATAGGTATGCTTCTACAAACTTCTCCTTGTATTTTGAAGAGTGTTAGCTTTACACATATCTTATCCACTGACTTTGGCACATCAATGTTAATTGGTGTTCCACCATCCTTCAGTGTTTACAATATAAAATGGTGGTCTTTACTCACAGTCTCATTTGAGGCTCTCAATTTTAAATTCTGTGTAGTCTGTTGTTAACAATATAACTAATTTTTTCCTTTTGCTAGCATTTTCCTGGTATAAATTTCTATGTGGGCCCTGGTCAGTGTGGTGGGGTTGGTTGGAGCATCATCCAGTATACCAAGTTTGTGAGTTTGATTCCCAGTCAGGGCACATACCTAGGTTGTGGGTTTGATCCCCAGTTGGGGCACATATGGGAGGAAACCAATGGATGTTTCCCCTCAATGGGTGTTCCTCTCTGACATTAATGTTTCTCTCTCTGCCCACCCCACTTCTTCTCTCTCTAAAAGCTTTAATAAAATGTCCTTAAGTGAGGAATAAAAAGAAATTTCTATGTGGATTAGTTTTAGGTATGCTGTTAGTCAACAGAGACTAATTGGATTTTGTTTTATCACATAGCAATTTGAGAATCTATATTTATTTATTTATTAAACCTGAATGTGTATTTTACATTTTACTTTTTAAGTATATTTTCTTGATTTTGTTGTTACAGTTTTTCCAATTTTTTCCCTTTGCTCCCCTTTGTCTGACACCCCCTTCCTTCCAGCTATCCTCCCTGACCTTAGTTCATGTCCATGGGTCATGTATGTAAGTTCTTTGGCTTCTCCCTTTCCTATGCTATTCTTTTTGTTGTTGTTGTTACTGTGTTTATTTTGTCACATGTGAAGAATTTACTCCTACACTGTTCTTAACATCCCCCTGTCCATTTTCTTCCTACCAATTATGCTTCTTGATCCCTGCACCATTTTCCCCTTGTCCCCCCTCCCTATCCCAGCTGATAACCCTCCAAATGATCCCCATACCTATGATCCTGTTCCTGTTCTGGTTGTTTGCTTAGTTTGTTTTTGTTTTTGTTTTTTAGATTCAGTTGTTGATAGTTTTTTTAATGTTCATAGATTTGATCTCATTCTTTTTCTTAAATAAGTCCCTTTAACATTTCATGTAATAATGGCTTGATGATGATGAACTCCTTTAGCTTTGCCTTATCTGGGAAGCACTTTATCTGCCCTTTGATTCTAAACGATAGCTTTGCTCATTCAGTAATCTAGGTTGTAGGTCCTTGCCTTTCATCATTTTGAATACTTCTCACCTGCAAAGTTTCTTTGGCGACATCAGCTAACAGTCTTATGGGAACTCCTTTGTAGGTAACACTTTGCTTTTCTTTTGCTGCTTGTAAGATTCTCTCTTTATCTTTAACCCTTGGCATTTCAATTATGACCTGTCTTGGTGTGGTTCTCTTTGGGTCCAACTTGTTTGGAACTCTCTGTGAGCTTCCTGGGTTTGCATGTCTATTTCCTTTGCCAAATTAGGGAAGTTTTCTTTCATTATTTTTTCAAATGGATTTCCAATTTCTTGCTCTCTCTCTTCTTTTTCTGACACCCGTATGATCCAAATATTGGATTTCTTGAAGTTGCCCCAGAGACTGCTTATACTGCCCTCATTTTTTGGATTCTTTTTTCTTCTTGTTCTGATTGGTTGGTTTTTTTTGCTTCCTTATGTTACAAATCATTGATTTGATTCTTGGCTTCATCCATTCTACTGTGTTTCCATGTAAATTGTTCTTTATTTCAATTAGCGAATCCTTCATTTCTGACTAGAACATTGTTATGCTGCTGAGGTCCTCACTAAATTCCTTGAGCATCCTTATAACCAGTGTTTTGTACTCTGCATCTGATAGATTTCTTATCTCCATTGTGTTTATCTCTTCTGGAATTTTTATTTGTTTTTTCATTTGGGCCATGTTTCTTTGTCTCCTCTTCTTGGCAGCCTCCCTGTTTATTTCTATATGTTAGGCAGAGCTGCTTTGACACCGTTTCTGTGTAGTGTGGCCTAATATAGTAGGTGTGCTATAGTGTTAGTGTCCAGTGGCACAGCCTTCCCCTGTCACCCAAGCTGGGTTATTGAGGTGTGACCTTCATGTGGGCTGTGTACACCCTCCTTTAGTAGTTGAGCATTGGTTGTTGTTGGCAGATTAATGGGAGGGATTTACTTAGGGCAGTCAGCTGCAAGGACTGGCTGTGACCACTGACCACTAACCTCTGCCCTCTGTGGAGGATTAGCTATGCAGGGGCAAGGTGGCAGTGCTCTGAAACGGTCTGGCTATCCACTGGGTGCACTGGTCCTGAGGTTTCCCCAGGTGGTGCAGGCCAAAGTCAGGCCTCACCTGTGTTTTGCCGAGGGCCACCCTCCCTGATTTCTAACGCAATCTGAGAAGGCTGCTACTTGTGCTGGTCTTGGAGATTCCCAGGTGAAGTCAAGCTGTGAAACCAATCTGGATGCTGGTAGTGCCTGGCCTAGAGCTCACTGAGGCCAGCTGCTGCTGGCTTGATAGGATTTAGGAAGCTGTGAATCATGAGCCCAGACCAGTTATTCATGAGGAAAAGCAGCTTTTGTGGGCCAATAAGTTGAGTGGGGCAGAGTCTCTGGGGGTCTCCAAGGCAGGTAAAACAGTGTTAGCCAGATTGATGGAGTCTCAAATATGGTACCAGTCTGCCTGCTCTGTGGCCCTGCATGGGGAGGGCTCAGAAAAGGGACAATAGCCCTGGTATGCTACTGGTGCCCTTCAAGCTGCCACCTCAGTGCTGGAGCTCAGAGGAAGTAAGTCTGAGCAGGTGAGTCCGTATGTGAGTTCTTTAAGAGCGACTGCTTGGAGCTCCAGGAGTTTCTTTCGCCAACTCAATCCCCACTGGTTTTTTGTAGCCAGAAGTTCTGGGGACTCATTTTCCTGGCACTGGAACCCTCGACTGGAGGGCCTGGTGTGGGGCTGGGACTCGTTGCTCTGAAGATATCCCTCCCAAATTTTTATCCACCACATGTAGGTGTGGGACCAGCCCTGTTCCACATCTGTGCCCCTCCTACCAGTCTGGATGGATATGGTTTCTTTAATTCAGTAGTTGCCAGACTTCCGTTCAACTCAATTTTTGATGTTTCTGACTGATGGTTGTTCTATACTTAACTGTTATTTTGATGTGGTTGTGCAAAGAGGGGAGCCATGTTTGTCTAAACAGAACAAAACATTTAACACGCTTCTACATTTTTTTCCCCACTCACATTATAGACTTTGTTAATGTAATATGTTTTTATAGATCTAGATTATTCATAGCACTTTGCATTAAAATAATTTATCTTCTTTTGTGAGGGTAAGTCTTATTTGTAATTATGTTATGAAAGGTACACAATTACTTGGATATCTCTCAATTTTAACTGTTTTGATTCACATTACTGATACCTTTATGATTATTTTTCCAGCTTCAAATATTTAATTGTGTTGTACTTTTTCAAGGAACTTTTTTCCTGTGAAGCATACATGCCTAATATTTTCTGAGGACTTTCATTTGAAGATGTATTTTTGTTGCCTTCACATATTTACATTTTAAAAAAAGCCTGACAGAATATTGCATTCCTGGATTACAACCTTTTTCTCTCAAAATTGCTTTGAGTTTTCTGTCATCTGCATTTAGGGTAACACTAAAGAAGTTTGACACCAGCCTAATTTTTACTTATTTATTGGTTATTTTTTTTCTTATTATTTCTTTACATAGAAGCCTGATACATTTTCTTCTATGCAATTGAAAAGTTTTCTAGACAATGTCTTGCTATGAATTTGAATGAAATACAGTGAAACTTATTCTGTATAGAGACAACTCTTTCTTGAACTCAAGAAATGTCCTTAAATTATAGTTTCAATTTTAACTTTTATACTTTTTTTATACATATTTTAGGTGCACCATGCATAAAGACAATGTTTTAAAAAGGTAAAATCTTTGTCTGCATGGAAAGAATTATTAGTGAGTGAAGCAGTCATTAGAGAAATAAACCTCCACAGTCCTGGTGTTATTGTCATCTAACATAGATTCAACACGTACCAAATACCAGGCTCTCTGTTACACTGTTTATATTTATTACCTTGTTTAATTTCCATGTCAACAGAGTGAAGAAATTCTGTTATTAATGGACTTATTGATGAGGAGACTGAGTCTCCAAGAGATCAAATAAATTGCCTGAGCTGGGATTTGAACCCAGCCAAGTGAAGAGTAGGAAAGAATGCATTCTAGGCAGAAGGAATATTTGGCTCTGGGAAGAGGCTGGTAAATTTGAGGAAGGAAAACAAAATCCATGACTGAAGACTAGAGAGCTAAGGGTGAGTGGTAAAAGTAAGTCCAAGAAAAATGTGAGGGCCAAGTCATCCCCTTTCTGGGAAATTTGCAAATTTGGGCGCCATGACATTGTTTTCTCTTGTTCTTTACTGCCTTTGAGGATAGTTTTAATGCTACTGCTATGTCTTTAATTCTTTGCAGACCTTCTATCCCAACTTCCACATCTTGAAAGTGATTCCATCTTCTTCTCTTTCTTGAATTTCATTGCTCAAACTCAAGCACCCTTTCATCTCAGTCTATTCTGTTTTCCTGATGCTGTGTAGTGATTATAGCATTTTTAACCAAGTTGAGAAAGCTAAACAGTTCTGTGAATTGTTCACATTGGTTCTACATTAGGTAATCTTCAGACTGCTTCCCCTTAGTTGTCTGAGTGCTATCCTTGCATATTGTTCTAGAGTATTTTTTGATACACACCATTTTCAAACTTTTGGAAGAATGTTGTTCTGCTCATGTCCTTGAACAAGATAAAACCTGTCTGGACTCAATTCTCATATGAAGACTAAGCAAGTACATGAATCCAGGCCTCCTTATCTGTACACTATGATGGCGAGTCCACTTCTGGATCTAAAGCTTAGAGAATATTTTGATGCTTCAGTCTAATTTCTAGTTCCGGAGGATTTTCATACTTTCTTATGTGTTCTTTAGTAGGAGCATATTTTTCCATTCCTCTTAGTTGTTGGATTTTTAAACTGAGACAGAACTTGAAAAATGAATATTTCAAGGTGTACAATCTTTGAGATTCTTCCTGATTTCCTCCCTACTTTGATCGCATCAGTCTTAAAAATCACACCTCTGAAAATAGACAGGGCCACTCCCGGGTCTCTCTGTGCAGCCTGCTATTTTTCCTAAATTTAAAACATATATATATGTTTTAAATATATATATATATATTTATTTATTGGAACATGGAGTGATGGGGGTGAAATTAGGAAGAATAATTTTCTTGCCCCCTGGAATGTATTCGAAGGTGCCTGAAGGATGCATGTTCTGTTTTCTCATTATGATAGGTCACAGATCCTTGGAACAGGCGAGGGATGGGAGGAGGGAGAGGAATATAGGCATCTTACTTTTTTGGTAAAGACAACATTGGGTTTCATAAGTTTGGGTTTTCACAGAAGAAACCTGAGTAGGGTCTGACTCATTTGGTTCCATATGCTTTATAATTAAATCAACTGATACTAGATTTGGGCATAACTTTCTCTTGTTTATTTTAATTTTTAATATTACTCTGAATTATTATATTTATGCAGGTATTCACAGAAGCCAGGTAGACTTCCATAATTTTTTTATTGTGATATATTTTAGTAAAATGTTGAATTTGACAAGAGCACAGAGAACGATTTTGGGTAACTCACACCTAACATCTAATTCTTTGTATTATGAAAAGGAGAAAAAGGACACCTTTACAGTGGCAGGTATAAGCAAAGACTTCATCACTGTAACTTGGAGTCATAACACTTTCTCATTGTTATCTGGTCAAAAGCAATATCTATACAGTATTTTTTTTAGTCTAAATTTGTCAATAGGTTGAGAAAAAGTATAGAAGTATACTTTCTTAATTATCGCAAATGTGATGTATTTCTCCATTCTTCATCGCTACCCTTCATATTCAAATGATAAATTTGGTGCAACACCTTGCACCCCATTTCTTTTTGGCTAGTAATTATGTCTGATGATCAGTATTACTGAATCTTTTATTTTATATGTAGCATTTTTGTAACATTTTATATGTAACATTGCTTTTCTAATATTTGCTATTTTCTGCCTAAAGCTTCATTTTTTCCCTACCCCATCCTGGCTTTTGGATTTAGTCACTGTTTTGATCCTGAACATCCATTTTGCAGCTTCTGACTTTCTCCAAGTCTTTTCAGCTGAAATCTGAAGGAAATAAGCAAGTGTGTCAGTAATCAATTATCGTCAAACACAGTGCCAGAAAACGAGCACTTTCGTGTTCAGTGGGAAAGCATTCATTTCTTGTAACTTGAAAGTAAACGCATCTCCTTCTCTTCTTTGAATTTAATTCCCAATCTCTATTTCAAAATAGAAAAAGAGCAGGAAGAACATGCAAATATTGAACATCCAGCCTCAGCAACATATCATATTTATCACCTTTAATGTCCCCTTAATGCCTGTGTGTCTTGTCTTTCTAATTTAGCTCTGACTCCACTAGTAAAAATTATATGACTCATGTCTAATTCCACATTTAGAAAAACATCTAAAGCTTTGTTAGTGTGCAAGGCAATGAATATGAAAAGAGGTCTACATTCTTTATTTGGATTAAGTTCGAAGCTTTTCAAATAACACCATCTGAAAATGTCATAGCCTGACAGAGCAGTCCTCCATATGGGAGGGAACCTACCCACAGGGTGTAGGACCTAGGGGAAAAATACACTGTTTGTCCTGCTATCTTATAACTCTTTTACTCGCTGCCACACATACCTGACCCTGGCACTTTTATATATAAAGAAAATAAGGTTAAAAATTAACATGAAGGGAAATTTTCATATAGAAAATAACCTAGAGAAGGCTAAAATGTAGGGATTAATATAAGATACTGTAGGTCAGGAAAGAAAGAACTATGAGCCAAGGGCTAAATCTGACCTGCCTTTGTAAATAAAGTTTTACTGAAACATAGTCATGCCCGTGCTGTTATTTACATAGCATCTGTAGCTGCTCTCCCACTGTAAGGGCAGAATTGAGTCATTGCAACAGATACCATATGGCCTGCAAAACTTAAAGTACTTACTATCTGCCTCTTTAGAGAAAAATTCACCAATCCCTGGTGTGACTGTTGGTTTCTACCTAGAATCCATTCCACTCTTTCTCTTTCCTAATAGGATCTTAATTTGTCTAAGTTTCTACCTCTCCCCAATGCAGCCCAGGTGTTGTAAGGAATGCTCACCCTTCCCCATCTCTGATTGGTTGTCTGTCCTGTCAGGCTCGCCACAATAATTGGGAACAGCATCGCAGGTCAAAGCCAATCAATACATGGAAATCTCCTAATCATAGAGATTGTTTCAAAAGTAGGTATGTAACCCAATTAGAATCATATGAGGAACAGACTGCCCCAGGTTTGGGGGAAATACGTTTCTCTTCTTTTAATTAAGATCCAGTGGAAAAACCATGGTCCTCTCCTAGAGGTGTTGTGTGCAGCACCACAACTATTTTCCACCAGAAAGCAAGCCTGGGGGACATGCAGAAAGGCACCGCAGAGAGAGTTGCACTGATAGAGAGCTGAAGTCCACAGATTCAGCTGACCTTGAAGAACACCTTATTTCTGGAATTACAATTACTTGGACCAATTACTTCAATAATTTTTAAACCAATTTGAGTAGTGGGTTTTCTGTTATCTGCAATAGATATTTCTAACCAATAGATGTATTCCCATTCCATTTATCTTGTAAAAAGTGTCCTAAAATTTTGTGTTGATTAATTAATTTATTTGTAGGTTTTTACATCTGGATAGAACATCCCCCACTTCCTCCTATCAGTGTCTCTTGGTAGTTGCCTCTTTGAGTCACTGACCAGCAATTTGTTTAATTTAGAACTCAGGGCTCAAGGTGGTCACCACTCTTTTTAATACCTTTATGGGGTTTTTACTCTTTCATAGCTTTTGTCACAGTCATCCCTTGATTGGAGATCAGAAAATCTGAGTGTGACATCCTAGGCTTACAGCTTTTCATTAGTTTCCTATTTCTTGCCTTCAGAAAAGTCCATCATTCTTAATATGGTTTACAAGACCATCTGTGTTCTGTTCTCTGTCCACCTCCACAACCTCATCCTGAACCGTTTTCCCCTTTTCACTCTGCTTTCTAGTCACACTCTTCTTCTATTACTTCCTCTAAGAAGCCATACTCTGTATCCAAACATTTAAGAAATACTCTTCTCTTTGCCTGAATTCTATTTTTAACTTTCACCCATATCAGTCTTGTTTATCCTCCAACTATAACCCAATGCTTGTGTCTCCAAAGATGACTTACCTGACCACCCAGACTAATTTAACTGCCCCTATCACAAGCTCCT
>PVKM010043596.1:0-12484 GCA_004027735.1 Carollia perspicillata | reverse complement strand
GTAGGAACCTCCAGGACATCTTTAAATGTTCCAACATCCAAATTATAGGGGTACCAGAAGGAGAAGAGGAAGAGCAACAAGTGGAAAACTTATTTGAACAAATAGTAAAGGAGAACTTCCCCAATCTGGCAAAGGAAATAGACTTCCAGGAAGTCCAGGAAGCTCAGAGAGTCCCAAAGAAGTTGGACCCAAGGAGGAATACACCAAGGCAGATCATAATTGCATTAGCCAAGATTAAAATGAAGAAGAGAATCCTAGGAGCAGCAAGAGATAAGGAGACAGTTACCTACAAAGGAGTTCCCATCAGACTGTCAGCTGATTTCTCAAAAGAGACCTTGCAGGCAAGAAGGGGCTGGAAAGAAGTATTCCAAGTCATGAAAGGCAAGGACCTACATCCAAGATTGCTCTATCCAGCAAAGCTTTCATTTAGAATAGAAGGGCAGATAAAGTGCTTCTCAGATAAAATCAAGTTCAAGGAGTTCATCATCACCAAGCCCTTATTATATGAAATGTTAAAGGGACTTATCTAAGGAAACATGTATAGTAAAATGAAAGCAAACTCACAATTATTAATGACCACACCTAAAGCAAAAACAAAAGCAAACTAAGCAAACCTCTAGAATAGGAACAGAATCTCAGAAATGGAGATCACATGGAAGGTTAGCAACAGGGGAATGGGAGGAGGAGAGAGGGGAAAAAGATACAGAGAATAAGTAGCATAGATGGTGGGTAGAAAATAGATGGGGAGGGCAAAAACAGTATGGGAAATGTAGAAGCTAAAGAACTTATGACACATGGACTTGACCTAAAGTAGGGGAATGTGGGTGGGAGAGGATATGCAGGGTGGAGGGGAATGAAGGGAAAAATGGGACAACTGTAATAGAGTAATCAATAAAATATATTTTTAAAAAACTTGGACCAATCTCAGTTTTTTTTGCCTATAAAACATAGAAATTCAAATTGATCATATATTTAAAATATTTCACATCTCAAGCGAAATCAGTGTATTAAGTATATTAATATATGTGAAATTAGGGCTAAATTATTTTAATTACAATTTTTGCGACTAGAATGAAAATAAGCTTACTGATAGATTGGAACTAAATTTTAGAACTAATGATAAAATTTAACTACGTTTAATAGTGTAGTGGTTATCACGTTCGCCTCACAGTAAAATTTAAATGAAGCATTCTAATTTAACATAGACAATAATCTTTCTGCTGAAATAAAATTTCTGCTTGTGAAATGGCCATGACACTGACTTTAACCCTAGAGAGTATGGTCCCTTTAGTGCCTCACACTTAGTATTGACTCTTAAAAAACATTTCTTATAGGAAATAATGATGCCAAGTGAAAATCAAATGAGTAGTGATTCTTGAAAATTATAATTAATTGATGGTATGAGTTAATTTTATTCTAATATGTATTCAAAGCACATCATGATTTAAAGATGTGCTTTGATACTATGAAGGACTGCAGAGCAGTGAATCACTGTAAAACTGCATTTGAAGCATGTCTTAAGGCAAAATGGAAGCCTTTTTTTGTGTCCGGAGTGGGAGGAACAGCAAAAAGCATGCGTGAGTCATAGCACAAAAACACAAAATGGCATACCAAAGAGAGGGTGGTGACCTTATGTCTGAGTATGCAAAACTGAGTTGGGGAAGTAAGTAGCCTGTTTGTCAAAAGTTCATATAATTAGGATAAGACCAATTTTTTGTGCCATTGTATTACATTATTACTTTTATTTGATATTCCAAGTGCATTACCTCTGATTCAATGGGAAACTATCCCAGATCAGGCAGAGTTGAAACACAGATTTTCCTGGGCATAGTGCTGCATTTTGTGATTGAAACAAGGGGGAATGCTAAGATGTGTGCTTCTGCTCTCCGAGGTTTGAAACAGGATCTAAATGTCAGGTATACCATGATGTGCTTAGCAGAATCACCTTTCGAGGCTGTTGACTGGTAAGAATTGACATTTATTAATAGGTGCATTTTGTACTGGTTGTTAAATACAAGAAATACCTATAGGGCACAGGTGGCAAACACAAGGCCCCCGGGCTGAGTCCAGCCCTCCACCTTGTGTTATCAGCCCAGCACCTTATTTTTACCCGGTGGCAGTGCCGAGCTCTCACTTAACTGTTTAGGAGTAGTTTCATTAATACAGTTCTAAAATTACTTTCGGCCCTTCAAAGGCAATCGTGAGTCTGATGTGGCCCCCAGTGAAAATGAGTTTGACACCCCTGCTATAGGGTGTATTTTTGCATATTAACTAATACCTGAGAGAAAACAATATATAAGTATTATCATAGTAAAACATGAAAGAAGTCATGTAAACCAATTTTGGAAGAGAACTACTTGTTTTCTCCAAGATTCTGTGTCATGGAGTATCATGCCATGGAATCCTCTCTCTTTTATTTCAAGTGTGTTTCCCATCATTTCTTGTCTTACATTAATGAGTTTAGGTGAACGTCATTTGCTGATAGGAGTCTCTTCTTTGGGACCCTTTTTTTGTTTAATTTTTATATATGTATATCCATTTTTATGTGGAAACTGTCCAAATTAAACATTTATGTGTAAAAGTTTTCCAGATATTTCTCACAGAGTTCTTTTGGACGTCTATTCTATATTATAAGACTTGGACAAAAAAAAAAAGGAAGAAAGAATATATCCAATTAAAACAAGGAAAGAACTCTTGAACTCAGCCATGCATACAAGAAAAATAAATTGTTTGAAGTGAGACATGAGGTAATCCTGACTCCGCAAGAGGGAAGCCAACACTAGTCTGGCTTCTAGTGTGCCTGTTTGAGATGAAATGTTTCACTGAAGTTAGTACTTAACAAATCACCAAGAGTTCAATGACTACCTACTATGAGTCAGAGCCTCTATTAAATGGCCCTTCTAAAAATATGACTTTTTAGCAAATATGTAAATTGTATGAGGCATAGTTGACTGAGCATTTCCTGAAAACTGCATTTCCTAAAAATTCCAGAATGTGTGTTGAGCTTCCACTCAATACTGTACAGTGATTCACATTTTCTGCTACAGTCCAACATCTAAGAAAATGAAAATGCCAGGAAGTATACTGTATTTCAAGCCAATAAAGTTCTGTCCAGAAAATGATGACTGTGTTGATAGACATGATTAGCACAGTTCATTTTGCAAACTGAGATGATTTGAGACTTTAAGGGGTCCATTTTAGTGGTCCTGGACATACGGGACATTGAATCAGTAGCATTTGGGAAACTAGGTTTAATAATCTGTACTATCAGATATAATGACTAAAGTTGATTGTGATTCCAATTCTTTTTCATATGGTCACAGTAAATTTGTACCATGGACATGACCTTCAAAAGAACACAGTCAATTCTTGTTTGCCTAGATGTTTCTATACGCTGTTTTTCCCTTACTGGTACATTTATGTTTTATTTAAATACGAAGCATTTCAAAATATTTATCATCAGATTAAATCAACAAAATCATATAAGTAGTTTATTTCATGATTTTTTCTAAAAATCAATATTTGTATCCATATATGAGTGAACTTTCTCAGCAAATTTAATGTAGCTTGACATTTTTCCTTCACACTGTCCTCATGTTAATGCACTGGCTGATTAGTGGTTTTTAGCCCTACTGATTGGTTATCTCCACAAGGAACCATGTGAATCTAGTTTTCTAACCTTGATTGAACTCATTGCTGCTGCTGCTGTGAAGCCAATTGTAAACACAGATACTTGACTCCGTGATTACTAAGACAAACACCACATGTAGGAGGGGCTTGATTTTTCCATACTACAAGAGATAAGCTCTGGAAGAATGTAGCAATTTTGGCACTCAGTTTCCTAATGAATTACACATGCAAAACTCCTCCAGTGATGCCAAACCTTGTCCATTATTCTTGTAAATAGTGTATAAAAGTCAGAGCACATTTGAAGGAAGTATGAATGTATTTTCTTGGAAGCTGGTACTGCTGTGTTAGTGGTAAAAAAATGACTTCATCATAAAGCACATTTCAAATTTTTCTTATATCTTACAGGTTGTTTTTGAATATATTAAAATGGTACAAGATTAGCTAAGAAAGTATGGGTAGAGCAATGTTTGAGTTTCCTTCAGAAGAACCATCATGTTGTTGACTTCTTGGCTAAAATGATAATCTTGAGACTAGGTGTGTGAAATTGTGTGATGCGTGTGTATGCGTGTTTCCTTCCTGAGGCAACAACAACAGCAGAATGCTCAGGCATGAAGTTTTATGGTGGACGGCGATTTTTAAAAATCAAACGTCACTATACTTCCTAGTGATCAAGTTAAGTTTAGTTTTTTATGCCCAAAGTTATCATTCCATAAGAATAATTGTTGTTGAATATTTATAATACAAAAGACTTCCCTAGAGGACATGTAATTTACTTCTCACTGTAGTATGTTCTACTTTTCGATGAGGTTATTGTTTTAAGTAGAGATGAAAGCAAACATTTCAATCGCATTCCCCCAAAATACACCGAAAGGCGTAGGTCTTTTGGAAGATTTCTGCAAATTATGTAACACGTATTTCCATTGTAATCAACCACCATGATTTTTAAATGTAGTAAATCATCGCATCATTCAAATTCACTTAACAAATATTATTTAGCACTTATTATGTACCTGATACTCTTATAGATGCAGAATACTCATACATCAATGAACAGAACAAATGCTCCTACTTTGATGGACCTTATATTTTTGTGGAAGGAGACAGATAAACATAAAAGATGATGAGTAGGTAAAATATCAGCATCTTAGTGATAAATACTATGGGAAAGAAAAAGTAGGATAATGGTGTTCCCTAGGGGAAGCAAGGCTGCAGTATTGAACTGGTAGTCTGGGTAGCCTCTGAGATGGTGAGATTTGGGCGGAGTTGAAGGAGATGAGGTAAAATCAAGGGACTGTCTGTGGGAAGAGCATTTCAGACAGAGCAAAGACCCAGAGCAAAGGTCCAAAGGTGCGAGGGAACATTCTTGGAATATTCTAGGAAGAGGCCAGTGGGGCTGAAGTAGAGTCAGTGAGAAATGGAGTAATAGGAGATAAAGGAAAAATGGTATTGGGTTAAAAGTAGGGTTGGCGCAGATTTCATTAGGGATGTACTATGATTAGCTTCCTACAAAGAGAACTGAATGTTATGTAAATTGGATAGAGAAGCCTTGTAAGTATTTTGGCTCATGCTCACACTGAATTACACCTGGCTATGCGTCTAAACTCATTTTAAATACTACCAGCTAACCATTTTGTGGTTTGTTTCTTAGTATTCTTACTCCATATTGGTGTTTGACACTGATTTTAGCTCATATATATATTTATATGTATTTGGAATCTGTGTCCCTTTGCCTCCCCTTTCTCCTGGAGCATCCTAAGAGCACATCAGGTGCCCGCTGTCTTGCTGCAGCCATATCTCTTTGCCTCTTGCCCTCCTGAGTGGAAACAACCAGTGTCCTTCCTAAGGCTATTTGACTTTCTTGAACTTTGGAATTCTACATCCTTTGTCTACAAAGGGACTTTGTTCCCTTTCCTGTGTCTACAACAAGTCCTGTTTGTTTATTTATTTATTTATTTATATTGTTGTTCAAGTACAGTTGTCTCCATTTTTCCTCTTACCACTCTCCCCCATCCCACCCACCCCCACCTCTCACCCTCAGTCCTTCCCCCCTTGGCTTTGTCCATGGGTCCTTTAAACACGTTCCTTGACTGACACTTCCCCTTCTTTTCCCTGTTGTCCCCCTCCTCCCTGTCCTCTGGTTACTGTCAGCTTGTTCTTTATCAATGTCTCTGAATACATGCTGAGATGTCTACCATAATTTTAAATTTCTTCCTAGGTCCAGTTTTCTAGCAGCACCTACCAGTCTGTTCAGTACAAAGCTCTTTAGGTGCATTTCTGTATTTGCTGACTACATGTCCTCTCCTCCCCATTAGTCTTCAGCATTCTGCAATTGTGATCCTCCCCCAGTTACCTCATCAAAGAGTCACCTGCTTCTTCACTGCCATGTTAAAATACTTTGCATTTTTTATCTGATTTGATCTCTTTATAAAATTTGACACTATGGACCACTTTTTTCCTTGAAAATATTTTTTTTTAATGGCAACATTCTTTCATGTCATTTTCTACCTCTTTGGTAACTTCTTTGTGATCTTGTCAAATTCCTTCTTCCATGCCTCCTCCATAAATATCAGTGCCCACAGGGTAATACTCCACACTCCGGGCAGTCTTACCCCTTGGCATGGCTTCCATCACCATCTTCATGCTATGTCCCTTATCAGAAGTATCTCTAGTTGAGATGTCCCCTGTACCTAATGTTCTCATATATAACCATGTTCTAGACACCAATATGAAAATCTGTATCCCATAGACATCCTCAAACTCCAGCTGAACACCACCTACTCCTCCCAAACTCCTTTTTCTTTCTTGTCCTGTATCTAGCAAATGGCAGCCCTGTATACCCCAGTGCCCAAGCTAGGAAATTGAGCACTATTCTTTTTTTTAGAGTAGTTTTAGAATTATAGAACAACTGAGAGTAAGGTACAGAAATTGCCTTTGTACTTCCTGCCCCTATACAGGCATAGCCTCCTCCATTACCAACATCCCCTACCAGGGTGGTGCATTTATTACAACTGATGAACCTACAATGGTACATCATTATCACCCAAAGTTCACGGTTCACATTAGGGTTCCCTCTTGGTGTTGTATATGCAGTGGGTTTGGACAAATGTACTCATCACTGTGGTATCATATGGAATACTTTCCCTGATGGGCACCATTCTTGATTCCTTTTCACCACCACTCCCCTGATAAATTAGTTTTGTATTTTGTAGTTTACAATATAGAACTTTCTAAATTACCTCGGTGTTCCAATGTCAATTTTTGTAGAATATATTCATTTATATTCCGCAGGACTTGAAACAAACGCAATGCATTTCTATTGTAAAAATAAAATTCACATTAATGAAAGAGGTTGGAATCATAAAGAGTTATTAAATTTGAATGAAGAATATAAATTTTATACTGTCATTACAAAAAATCTGACCAAAGGTGTGATTTATGTTGAAAGAAAAAAAATTCTGTCCTTAGTGGGAATTCATTAAATAGGATCTATTTGAAAGGAATTTTGCCTTCTTTCATTCATATTGCTTCCAACTATACTATATCCAATCTCACACATCATAAACTATCTCTTACATTTTAATTTGCAAAATCAATTTGTGGAAAATGTGAAAAGTGCACAAATACTTTGTTATAATCAGTTTTCTTACCTATGCAGAACAAGAGTACATGGGAAAATATACCTAAGTCATATTATCACTGAAACTGTGTAAAGATGAAATTTAATTTTAAAAACAGAGGAAAATAATAGGGTAAATGTATTTTTTAAGTTCCATTTATCAACTAATAAATATATGTAAAAACAAATGTAGTTGAAATACTCTTTGAAAGGTCAGTGGCCATTATCACCAAATGGCAAGAAAACATTGAGACAAGATTAGGTAAGGAAGTATATGGTAATTAAAATTACACATAAATCTTTACAGAGATTTAAAATATAATATTTTTTTAGAATAAAGGAGAGTTTCTGCCAAAGTAAAAGAACTTTAGGTTACAACGAGCTTGGCAGTTGGAAGACAATGAGGCAAAACATTCCAAATTTGAAGAAGAATTCAGCAGGGCCTGACTGAAAAATGTTATAAGTAGGAATACATAATAAATTAGGATACATGTTTAAAATGCACAAGTTTTAATTACAAGTGACTTGTACATGTTTCTTACGATGTTATGATTTAAATTTTATAACTGTGTATGATCTGTATATACTTAGAATCTTGCCATGATCTTTTTCCAAAGATAACTCTAACTGCTTCAGACTTCAGAGGGTTGGCTCAGAAACAGACTGTAGCCAAACTGTCAGAAAAGTAATCTCCACCACTTACAGCTAGCTCTGTGGCCCTCTAACATGACAGATGGCGCCCTGCCTGTCCTCGGCAGCTTGTGGGACAAAGCTGAGTGTCAACACCACCAGGATGTAATTATTGCAATCTCTCGGGTCCAGTTTGGTGTGACCCTGAAAGTAATTCCCCAGGCACTGCTGGGAGCAAAGCGGAGATGGAAAGAGCAAAGAAATGAGAGCTCTTTGAGACCAGCAACAATTTCATTTTACTGAGAAGTATTTTCACACTGCCTCAGAATAAGTATCTTGCATGTGACCAATGAAATCGACAAAGAATTGAAAAATGTGTGGGGCTTTCAGTGTGGCCTAACTTGTGTATTATCAAATGGCTTTCATTTATATTGCCTAAGAAGCTATTCAATTTTCAAAATAACTGTGAAAACATTTTAATGCTTACAAAGCAGTATCATTTGTATTGTCAATGTTTGCTAAATTATTTGATAATGCTCTCTTATATTTTGGGACATAAATTGTAAATTACCATCAAAACTTATTGAATATTTAAAATAATCCTATAAGTTTGATAGTGTTATTAGCTCCAATTTATAGATGAAATGAATGAGGCATTGAGAAGTTGGTTATGACACAAAACGAGTGGTAGATCCAGGGCCCAACTGAAGCCATTTGGTTCCAGAGTCCCTGTTCTTACTCATTTTACTTCTGTTTGATGTCTTCTATGCTTCTTTAAAATGCTCAACTGCCTGTGCAGCATGGATTATGGAGATTGGTAATGTTAACATGATATAAAAAAATCTGAAATTCCAAAGCTACTAAAAAAATACATCATTAGAGAAATTATTAATATATTAATTGATTGACCATAAATATCTCCCAAGAAAGATATCTTTAAGTTTATATATATATATATATATATATATATATATAAACACATATACTCACACTCTGAGGGAACTGAATTTTTTTTATTACAATAAAATTAATACAACACAAAGAGGTATGCTTCCATATGCCTTTTAGTGTATAAACTCTACAAAAACATTTTTTCTTACTTATGAATAACACAGACATTTCTCTTGAATGTGAGGCAAGCTTTGAAGTCCATGCTGCTGATAATAGTTAAGACTGAGCACTATGCATGTATTATCTCATTTTATCTTCTCACAGCTCATGAGAGAGGTGGTCTGTATTACAACTTCATTTCACAGGTGAAGAAACCGAGACAGAAGTTAAATCACACACCCATGGTCTTTTAAATGATGTATAGAGCAGGGAGCACCTGTACTGTAGAAGCAACTTCTAGTAATGTAGACATAATTTTTATAATCTGAGATCTGCCTATTCTGATCAGTTAATCAACAAGCAAGGGGGTACTGAGAGCTTAGACAGTGTATAAGGGAAGCACCTAAAAAACTGTGCTTTAAAAACCATTGTTAGTTGTGCTTTTTCTCAATGGACTGGCAGAAGCAGTCAGGTCCAGGTAGTAAGAGCAGTAACTCAAGGTATAATTGGTGAGATATTACTGCACAGATTTCTGAAACTACGTGCTATGCAAAACAACTAGTACCATAAGAGTCTCAGAAAACAATTGTGCTCTGGAGATACATCCCATCTATGTCTCCACTCAGAGGAAGGGGCTGTGATGGGGTCCTACAGGCAGAAAAGGTAAGGTATGAGTGGTAGAAGGGGCATTCTGATCGATGACAAAGTTCATGATGTACTTGAGGACTGGAGGAGTCAGAGCGTGGTTTTAACAGGGAGCTCCTACTCTTGCCCCTTTCAGTGTCCTTTCACACAACCACTGGTTGTCTTTTAAAACATACATGAGAGTATGTTACATGTCAGAATTCAGGGATTTGCCACTTCATTTGAAATGGAAACCAAATGCAACACAGGCCAATGAGTCCCTCCTTAAAGGGCTTACAATAGAACGTGTCTGTGAGGTGAGGAAAGTGACTTTAATTTTATTTAAAGATTATATTTACTTATTTTTTTAGAAAAAAAGGGAAAGAAGGGAGAAAGAGAGGGAGAGAAACATTGATGTGTGAGAGAGAAATATTGATACTGATAGGTTGCCTTTCGTGTGTGCCCAAACTATGGACCGAATCCTACTGGGCTCCAAACCCATAACCCAGGAATGTGCCCTGACTGGGAATTGAACCAGCGACCTTTCACTTTGCAGGATGATGCCCAACCAACTGAGCCACACCAGTAGGGCAGGAAAATTACTTTAATAAGTAAAACAGGCATTGAGACTATGGCTCCCTCTGATGCATTGGAGTACTACTTAGCTCTAGTTGCTCCACTTAGAAGTAACCCTACTAAGTGTTCTAATCTGTTTAAGGGAATCCAGAGATCCAGATTTTTATGCAAAATCCTCATTTAAAAGTATTTGGTTCAGTAAGAATAGAGGGTGAAAGCACTGTGCAGACAAGATACATCTGCAAGACAGATGTCCAAATCGGAACCACAGGACACTAGCATACGGCCCCCGCCCTGCTCAGGCTGGCTCTGCCTTGCTCCACAGCCACAGTTCATGCTTCTCGTTCCCTTGCTCACCACACTCTCACCACATTGGCCTCCTTTTAGCTTCTCAAATTTTTGGAGCTCTTCCATACTCTGAGTTATTTGTGCTTCTTGTTTTCTGTGCCTACGGTTGCTTGGGGTCGTTCTTCTTCAAACCTCAGCTCAGCTTTCACTTCCTCAGAGTGGTATTTCCTGACCCCTGCCTGAAATTACTGCCCCGCCCTTTGCCCTTTGTTTCTTTTCCCCTCGTACCAGTGGTTCTCTGAGTGTGGTCTAGAAACCACTGAAGGCCCCCAAGGTCTTCTCCGGGAGCTCCATGAGGCCAAGACTAATTTCAATGTAGTAGATTTTTTTCTCTCATTCTTTTATTACTGTGTAGTGTAATACTTTTATTACTGTGTAGTGGAGTGTTCTAGAAGCTATATGACAGGTGATATTGCAGTAGACTGAATCCAGAAGCAAATATGAAAATTCGGTTCTCTATTAAGCCAGATATTAGATCTAGAAAAAATGTAAAACATTGCCATTCCTCTCACTGATTTTCTGCTTTGAAAATATGGGTACTTCCATAAAATTATATTGTTTATATTAATATACAATGGGTTTTGTTTATTTTAATACATTTATACATATTTGAACTTTTTCTCAATTTAATTTCTATTATTATAAATATCAATAAACATAGACTTAACACAAGATTTTGAGGTACATAATAATTTTTAAGAGTGCAAAAGAATCTTGAGACCAGAAATTTTGAGAATTCTGTCTTTGTAGATATACATCACAGACTGAAATTATCTGTCTGATTTGTTTCTTTTTCCAAAATGTAAGTGCCCTGTGGACAGGGGCTTTGTTGTTTTCACCACCACTTCAGCACCTGGTGGCACCTAGAACAGTGCTTGAAACAAAACAGCCACTCAGTAAACATGTAGAGTAAGTGCATTAGTAAGTGAACATACACCATTGTAGTGGGAGTTATGTTTAACAGGGCAAGTCTGAGCTAGCGCTGTAGGAACCTTTGCTCACAAGGCAGTGACTGTGAAACTGATCATGCCGTTAATGCAAAAAAATTAAAGGTCTTCAAATGGGGAAGTAACAGTAAAAGTGGCATATAAGAAAGATTGTTATGTAGTGAAAGTCATAAAATAAAATTACCTTTAATTTTTTCCCACACAACTTTACCAACTCTTCAACCTATTCCTCAACCCACTCCCCACTTTGACTTTTAGAGTGGGCAGAAGCTTTTGAAACCTTTGTGCATTTCTTACAGCTATAAATACATATGTGCTAATGAATGAGGTCACATCAATTTAAATGGAACACTGAAAGAAAGCACAATTTAGTTCATTAGTAAGGCATGACAAATTTACAGCCAGAAACTCACATTGACTTTTATAGAGGAACATAAATTAACGGTGGCCAGTGTTAAAGCCTGAACTCACTCAGGAAAAATACACATATTCTTCCAAGGCAAGCAGTTAATATAAAGCAAGGAGGTGTTGCATCTGTGGTGTGATTTGAAGGACTCCAGGGGAGGTCTTTCTTCCTCCCACCCAGGGGGCACAAGTGTCTAAACTCTACCTTTACAAAGCCATTCTTTAAATCATCTCTGCTGTGCTCTTTTAAAATACAAATCCCATAGAGAACATTAAGAATTTGGGCTCTGGTATCAAACTCCATGTTACATTAGCTGCATTCATTACCTTAGGAAACCCATCGAAGGTCACTGTGCTTCAACTTACACATTTGTAAAATAGAGATTGCTACAGAGTTGATGTGAGAAATAGCACAAAAATGAAAACATTCTCTGACACATGGTCCATTCTCTTGCAGTGGTATGTTTATTGTTATGTTACATAGTGGGTAGCACAGGAGGATGAATGTCAAGGAAGATGAAATGGACAAGAATCCTGAGTAGGTAATTTAGTTTGTCAACCTTTGATAAGAGAAGAAAAGACTGGCTACAGTTCAGTTAACAAATGAATGTGCTAAGTGAAAGGAATATATAACTTTAAAAAATTTATATGACCCAGA
>PVKM010043595.1:0-12468 GCA_004027735.1 Carollia perspicillata | reverse complement strand
CCCCCCCCCTTTGCCCTTGGCTGTGTTTCTGTAACATTATCACTTGTAAATGTAGTTATTATTTTAGACTGTTGCATCACAAAATAACCAAATTTCCTTGTCAGTTCCCTTGTGAATTCTAATTAGATTTTAACAATGAGCAAACTTACTTACTACTATTCTTTTATCTTCTGAAGTTACTGTTGTCAAAAACTGAGGCTCACCAAAAGCACTGAGTGTATCAGGGAAATGCCCTAGCTGACTTCAGTGCAAAGGCAGCAACCATGAAATCTATAACAACTGTGGCATGTGAATGAAGTCCACTCTGCTTCTGCAAAAACGGCCCTCCCTTGCCAGATTTTTGCCATCCTGATGTCCTTGTAACATGGCAACAGTCTGCTCCTAAATCAGAGAAATCAAAATGGGTGAACAATGGTTGTAAATTGAACAAACAGTTGGGAAATGGAAGATGTCAGCTTGGTTCTACCTGGCTCCCTGGCAAAATCCATTTTTCAGGTTTTTGCATTCCTTCAACCCCCAAAGTGGATTTAAGAAAGACGGTTTTGTCTTGAGAGGCCTCAGACCTGCTCCCTCTGAACCCTTTGAGCACCTACAACTGGACTTCATTCAACTACCACTCAGTGTGGGTTAGCAATATGTTCTTACTGTTGTGCGTGTGTGTTTTCTGGATGGGTTGAAGCCTTCCCCTGTCATGAGGCTGTTACCCTCACAGCAGCAAAGGAACTGTTAGATAATGTGTTTTTACTCCCATGAGATAGTTACTGGTAGACAGTGTCTATTGGAGTATAACCTGCTGATCCCTTGTCTTATTCTAGTATGAGCAACTACTGTAAGTCTTTAATGTGTAATGCTCAAGCCTATCATTAACAGCTTAAAGAGGCTTTCTGTGAGCCCAGTTCAAGGTATCCCGTGGGTTGGTTACAGGCCAGAACATGGTGCACTGGTGCTCTGGAAACACCACCATAGGCTAGCTAGGCCTTGAGCCCTTGAGCCCCAGGGAGCTTGCCAAGCTCCCTGACCCCTGACACGGCTGCCAAACTAGATGGCATGGAGCCTTGGGTATGCACCTCACAGCTAAAGAAGGCTCCGCCTGTCCTGCGATCCTTTACAAATGCTGGCAACCCTCAAATCAAATTGATGAGGAAGAGAATAAGTAGCTGACATCCACGTAGACTGCTTCTGCCCAAGATGCCAGATAAAGACTTTCTACTTTAGCCAAACAGGAAACCCTTTCTTCTTTGTCTCTTCAGCATTGGTCTGGAAAGATATGCCATCATCTGTTATCTCCCAGGTTATTGCTGGGAGTATCCTCTGGAATTTAAAGCAACTTTTTATTTCAGGTTAGGAGAAAACCTAACACCACTGGCTTGAATGGACAATTGTGTCCAACAGGATTTATCCTTGTCTGTGGTGGTTATCATTCTCCTTGGGCCTCTGAATGCTGGATGACTAGCACCCAGCTGAGCAGAGCCTCTTAGATGATCGAACTGTGCTCCTAACTATTCCAGAAAGAACCTGCCGGGAGGAATTCATAATTCAGGAATTACTTCCTTTGGGCAGGGTCGTATTTTCCTGGTTAGGAACAGATGCAAATGGAAATATGCTCAGAAATCTCTCCTTAACTCTTGGAGACATTGTGCATTTCATTACCAAGGCATTAGCTGTCCAGCAAAGATCCTTAGACTCAGGCCCAAGTTGTTCTTAGTAATAGGATAGTCCTTGGTTAGCTTTTCACTGGGCAAGGAGATGTCTGTGCTGTGGCCACAACCACCTACTGTATTTGGGTTAACACTTCTGGGGAAGTTGAAACTCAGTGTCGAAAGAACACTGAGCAAGCCATTTGGCTTAAGGGTGTCATCCTTCAATGGGGTCTTTCTTTAATTGACTATGGGACTATGACTCTGAAGTGGACCCCAAACATTGGAAATGGTTACCCTGCTTGTAGGTATCACAATACTCTCCTTGGTGCATTTTATCCTCTCAGATACTTTAAATGCATGTTTGCAGTCACACTGCCAAGCAAATGATCTCCCAAAGAGTGGAATGTCAAAAAAGCAATGAAGAAAAGGCCACTTTAAGGACTATGAACCTGTAACTGTGTGACCTGTGAATATCACAGGGGTTAAACAAAACTTGTGACTAACACAGAGAGTATCAGAAAAAGCTACAAGAACTACAAAGTGGTAGCTGGGAGTGTTCTAATGTGTTAATTTCGATCACATCCTAGGCCAAGAGTTCAAACAAAAGGAGGAGATTGTTAAAAAGAAACAACGTACTGAAAAGGAGTCAGTTGTGGTAAGCTCCACCGAGAGTTAATGCCTAACCTAATTACAGTTTCAACCTCTCCCAGGAGTGGAACTTTAAACCAATCAGTCTGGAATTTCCTGATCAAACATGGTGAAGTAACCTGCTTGATAAGACCCCCTGCCTTCTCTAAGGGAAGGCGACTTTGCCTGAAGTAATCTACTCTTTTTTTCTTTTTGAAATAATCTACTCGTTTACCTTTTTTGCCCCACCCTCTTTCTGCCTATAAAAACCTTCCATTTTGTACAACTCTTTCCGTGTCCTCCTAGTTGCCAGGTGGGATGCTGCCTGACTCGTTAATCACTTAATAAAGCCAGTTAGATCTTCAGTTTTACTCCGTTGAATTTTGTTCTTTAACACTTCATACCCCAAAGGGCCACTGTTCCCTCTTGGAGACCACCCTCTAAAGCTGGGATTTGGTGATCTCGGGCAAGTTATGTTTCTCCTGAGCATTAGTTTCCCTAACTGTAAGCAAGAGACAAGGAATGTGAAGTCAAGCAGCCACAGTTCTTTTTATAATTTTTTCATTGCTTTTTTGGGGGGTGGGTGGGTAGTGGAAGGAAGTGAGAGAAACATCCATGTAAGAGAGAAGCATCGATTGGTTGCCTGCCGTACATGCCAGGAACAGGGATTGTGTATACCCAAATCAGGGACCACACCCGCAACCCCGTAAGTTCCCTGACCAGAAATTTAACCCAAAAGCCTTTGGTTACAGGGCGATGCTCCAACCAACTGAACCTCACCCCACCCGAGCTCCATGATTTTTTTTTTTAAGATTTTATTTACTGTACAGCGAGGGGGAAGGGATGGAGAAAGAGAGTGATGGAAACATCGATGGGTTGGCTCTTGCATTTCCCCAACTGGGGACCTGGCCACAACCCAGGCATGTGCCCTGCCTGGGAATTGAACCAGCGACCTTTCAGTTTACGGGCCAGCAGCACTCAATCCACTGAACTACACCAGCCAGGGCCAAAAATGTTGTTTTAATGAAGGTAAGTTTGATTTTTTCTTTAAGGTATTAGCTAACATATTTCTTCATCGTAAAGATTCCTTTTCCTCTGAAGTTGATGAATAACATGGGATGTGATATTTTGGGCTGTGTGAATATTCTGTTCCCCATCTTTCTCCCAGTGGTTTTAGTATTCAATAATGATTCACTCCTGAAATAAAATAGTGCTCTGTTAGTTGTGTAGTGGCCATTTTCTATTTCTATCATCCCTTCTATGTTTACTAGTTGGCGTTCTATCTTTGGCTTTCTCCAAATTTAAAAAAAATTAAAAATATTAGGGTGATCATGGATTCTATTTTATTAGGTGTGTTATAATTTGTTCCTAGCATTATCTTTTTTGATGCTCAATTTATCCCAAATTTGGCAAGTAGCAGCCCCTTAAACTGGTTCTATCTTCAGCTTTGAGCACTACCTTGATTTCTGGCACAAGATATTCCAGGTTCACCTTGAAATTAGGCATTTCCCCAAAGGGTTTGGGAAATGGTGTTTTGGAAAGCAAGTCCTGGGTCATGTGTACTCACTGGTCTTGGCTGAAACTGCTTTTAGGCCCTCTCCATGGATACAAGTAGGAAGCATGTTTTAAAAGCCATTGGTTCATCATGATAGCTCTGATTGGTACCCAGTTCCGTAGTGTAGGGTTCTTCCTCTCCTGCTGTTCCATATTTGTGTCCTTGTTCTTCCACAAGTAACTCCCTGCTTCCTCAAAACACCAGTGATATATTTACTCATTTGCCCAGTCCTGCAATTGCCACCATTACCAAAAACAAGCCTACCAAGTTCAAGTTATTTGTTTGTCCTTAGAATATATCTCACTGAAAGTGGATAGTCAGAATACTGTAGGTTCAAATGTTTTTTGGATTCTTTTTTCTTTGCAATTGTGTTTATAATCAATTTTATTTCGTTCACTGTCAGGCCTTTCTACCTCCACCCCCATCTTGTTGACTTAATTTTGTTTTTTTTTTTAAATATGTAAAATGCTAGTAACATGGTTCAAAATCCAAAATTATATAAAACATTGTGATCTCATAGTTCCCCTTTCTATCTCTTCTTTTCCATGGCCCCAGCCGCCATAGGTAACCAAATTCAATTGTTTTTTGTTTAACTTTTCTGTTTCTTACTTGTAAAAATAAGTGAATAAATATATATAAATATATATGAAATGTAGCATGCTTCCATTTTTTTTCACTTAATAATATATTCTGGAAATCAGTTTATGTCATTTTGTAGAAATGTTTTTCATTTTTTTAATTTTCCAGCTGTTTAGTACTCTATTAAATAAGTATACCGTAGTTTATTCAACCAAACTCCTACATATGGGCCTGTAGGGTGTTTCCACTATTTTGCAGTTATAAATAATGCTGCAGTGAATGACCTCGTGCATGTGTTTTCTTGTATTGTTAGAGGTGTGTTTTCAGGGTAAATTCCTAGGAGTGGGATTTCTAGGCCAAAGGGTAAATGTATATGTAGTTTTGCTAGATATTGCCTAATTCCCTGCCATAGGAATTGTACCATTTTGTACCCACCAGGAGCAAATGAGTGTTCATTTTCTCAAAATCTATTCAGCAGACTGTTTCTTCAAGAGTTGACATCTTGCCAATGCGATGGGTAGGATATAGCATGTTATATAGTTTTAACATGCACTTCTCTTTTTATGAGCTGGGCATATTTCATGTATGCTTTTCCTTTTAAAAGTAGATATAAAACGTTGGTGATAATACTTGAACTGAATCTTTCAATGTGCTAAAATAAAATGAAACAAAAATGTCCTAATCAGACTCTCCCCCTGGGTGGTTTTATGTACACAAGAAGTAGTTCTGTGATGTGTTAGAGGGCAGTGACTTTCAAGATAAAGCATTGTTTTGTAACAATATTGCAAAACAGTTTGATATGTGAAGTTAAAAGAAACATCATCGGAATGGAATATGTTGTGTATTTGCCTCTGCCATTCAGAGAAAGGTTAATAATAACCTTGTTATTTGCTGTTTCACTCTGTTACAGAAGGTGCTCTAATTTTGTAGGGTCTGTTGGGCAAAAGTTGTTCTCTCTATTTATAAATGAGGAAACCGGGACTAACCAAGGTTTGGGGACTTACCCGAGATGATGTGACTAGTAAGTGATGGAGTCCGCATTGGATCTTAGGCTGTTTGACTCCTAATCCAGTATTTTAAAAAGTAACGGAAGATTAAATACTGAATTATGAATTTATGCACTGGGCATTTGTTTTAATGGTGGGTCAACATTTAGGGATTTTCTTGTGTGGTGATAGAAAATTCATTTAAAAATGCTGATTATTTAAATGAAATGACTAAGTTAACAATGTTTAAAAATTTTTTTCTTTCTGATTTTGGGCATGCTCAGTTACTGGGGCTACGCCAAATCGATGGTCCATGGAGATGCTGAGAAAAGTGGGGGTAAAGTATAAACAGGGGTCTCACCTACCATTCTGAGGCCTTTTCGGGTGGGCGGAGGGTTCCTGTCCATCTTCCTTCAGTGAGCCCCCACTGCTCTGGAGACAGGACTGGCCCCACCGTGTGGTCTGCGGCCCCTGAGGACCCTGGCCCTTCCCAGCCTTCCAGCTTCGGGTGGCCCGTTCTCCCTGGGCTGGCTGTGCCTGGGCCACGGTTGGCCTTCCTGCAGTCCTCAGACCTGCCATCAAGGGCCTTCACACATACTCTTCTTCCTGGGCTGATTTTCTCTCCTCCCTGTACCCAGTTAATGTATTCTCATCACTCAGTGCTGAGGTCAAGCAACACTTATTTGGGAACATCTGATCTCCCTGCCCGGGCCAATCTCTCCATTGTATTCTCTCATAATACCATGTACCCCGTCTTCACAGCACTTCTCACAATTGCAATTTTACAAATGTTTGTATACTTGGTCAACGTCTGTCTCTCCCACTAGTGTGCAAGCACCAGGACAGCAAGAACCCCGGCTTCGCTCACCACGGTGTTTCACAGCATAGCACAGTACCTGGCACAGAGTAGGAGTTCAACCAATATTGATCGTGGTGATGGTGCGCATGGTCGCATGTGTGCATGAGCACAGGCACCTTCCTGTGCGCGGCAGGCCACTTGCTTACCTTTGCATCTTCTCTCAGTTTTGTCAGCTTTCCATGTCTACTTGTGACATTTTGAGCCTTTAGTAAATTTTTGATTGCATTGCTCTCTAGCTCCTACTTCTGCATGTATGTTCTGTTTTTGTTTGTTTGTTTTTTTAAGACTTTATTTATTTATCTTTAGAGGGGAAGGGAAAGAGAGAAGGAGAGAAATATCAATGTGTGGTTGCCTCTTGTGCGTCCCCTGCTGGGAACTGGCTTGCAACCCAGGCATGTGCCCTGACTGGGAATCGAACCTCGATCTTTTGGTTCGCAGTCCCGGGCTCACTCCACTGAGCCACACCAGCCAGGGTATATTCTCTGTTTTGTAACCTATCAATTCAGACACAAAACCACTGCTAAGCCTTCATGGGTTTAGGGGTTTGGTGAGAATTTGAGGAGCTATCTCCTCGGTCACTACACAGCCACCCATCATTCCACTGACTCTTCTTTCTTCTCTGTTTCTCTCTTCTGGTTCTTCTTCCTCTTCTACTTCAGGAGTTCATATGCATCTCATCCCACCCGGGGTGATTTTGCAGAAGCCATGGTACCAGCCAACATCCATGACCCCACAGGTCGTCCCTTTCCACAAATGGTCTGAACCAGGTGTTTTCCCAACAGAGATAGATCTTGTGCGAGATGAATTCTAGTACCAGCTAATAAAAGTAAGTAATAATAAGAGGAAGCAGTTTTATTGTGTTATGTTAGAGTGAGATAATTTCCGGTCAAGTTTCAAGGATGTCCAGTGCCCTAGTCCGTGCCATCTGGGGGCAGGTTAGTGGAGGGGAGGGTGAGAGGAAGTGTGAATAAGGAATACCTCTGTGTACTTCCTGAGAGGCGTTTCTCCTGCTGCAGTCCTGTCATGGGTCCTTCTAGAATTCCTTCCCAGACACTCCCTTGTCTCCTATCCCTACCCTCGGGCTCAATAGTAGAAATGATTACATTCTCAAGAGTTCCTCTGAGGACGCTTGGGCAAAATCAGACTCAGGACAGACCATCTGAATTTCTGGAATCACCAGGGAGGACCTCCAGCCAGTTCAAGGACCCCGACCTCAATATGCCATCCTTCTTTCTCAGACACTTGAATGTGTCTACGTTTCCAAAGCGGGTATTTCTGCCATTTTCAGTTTTCCAGGTTTTGTTGCATTCCTCTACCCAACGCTATCCTGTGCAAGAATTTCCTGTGATGTTGCCTTCACTTTAGAGTTTGAGGTTTTGGTGCCCCTACCCAGAGAGCTTCAGTTTTACCTGTACCAGGTGTTCATGAGTGTGAGTTTTTATTGAGATAAATTGACAACGATAAACTGCCAGCCCATTCTACAACAACAGCCATCGAGCACGTTTCGTGTGCCAGGAGCTGTACTGTGGCAGTTACCTGCATTATTTCATGGTCACTTACAACTGCCCTTTGACACAGATTGGCAGACTATTAGCCTCATCACACAGACACTGGGGATCAGGATAGGAAGCTTGTCCTAAGACACACAGCTGTGAATAGCCGACTTTGAACCTCTGATCAACACCAAAGCTGTGAGCCCAAATGTCAGACTGTTCGCTGTGGCTGCTGGGGAGGGAAGGGTGAGGACTTACAAAACACAAGAAAACCTGTGTTTTGTAAGTCAGCAGGTATGTTTACATGTCTCCATGTAAACAATGAAATTTCTCCATAGGAGTTACACAAGAAGAAACAGTAACTCCTAAAAAACACGTTGGTGAACTTGGCTCTGCCTTAACTTTTTTTTTTTTTTTTGCCTTTCAACTATTTTATATTTATCTACACATACCACCACAGCTATCATTTTCACTGTAGAAACGAGAAGTTCAAGTTAGGTAACAGACCAAAGCTTTCAAGTGTTGGTGCTAACTCTTGCACACTTTCTGTCTCAGGGGAGTTGGCAGAGGAGTGCAGGTCCTCATACCTTTACCTCCTAGAACCTGCAGGTTTCTGACACACAGAGGTGCCAAAGAAACTACACTCAGACCAGAGGACAAGAGCACTCGTGAGCATTAGTGAAGTTCCCTCCGTGTGGCTTCAAGCTACCAACCCGCAGGCCCCACCAACACTCAGTCTGCCCCTCAGCTCTTCTGCTGCAGAACGTGGCCTTCACAGTGACAGGCTGCTCTGGGAGCGTTCCCTTCCCCAGAACCCTGTAGTCGCCGGATGGCACCACATCAACAATGGGAGCAGCTCCAGTCTTGTTTTTGGCAGCATTGACCCGTGTCTGCTCACTGACCAAGGTCCACAGGTCATCAAGGTTGACAGTGGGTCAGAAGCTCTGGTTCCTCTTTAGGTGGTCATGCCTCATACCAACTTTCCCCAAGTAACCTGGGTGATATTTGTCAAAGTTGATCCTGCGATGATGCAAGCCACCAGCATCACTTCGGCCTCCCAGGTGCTTCCTGTACTTGCCAGTGCGGCCATGGCTGTGGCTCACATGGCCCCGAAGTTTCTGGGTCTTCCTCGATCTGGATGACATGTTGGTGGCCGAGCCACAAAAGCTGCCTTAACTTTCGATTTCACTCATCAATGCCCTACTTTTCTTTTGTCAGCATTGTTTTGCGACTCATTAATCAAAAAGCCTCAACCAGCTCTTTGGAATAACTGTTCTTACAGTTTTCTAGAAAAAAATACCTGCTTCATTTCACTTTTTCCTAGGTTGCTTTCTCACACAAGGCAGTATCTCTAAATTCATATCATTCTAGGCACAAGAGAAACGGAAACCATTAATGGGATTTTTAAGGTTATTTACTTCCTTCTCCCTGACACACACACACACACACACACACACACACACACACACACACTGCTTTTGCATAGTCATTCAAAACATGGACTTTAGAACTCCTGGCTGCAGGCAGTTGGTCATTCAGATGACTTCAGAATATGTCGAGTTTGTGTGAGAGTAGAGAGGGGACAGCTGCATTCTCAAGGTGCAGCACACTGGGAACGAGTTCTGGAGCCTCCTTAAAGACCGGAAGGTGTATGCAGCAGGAGGGCTAATGACCTGCGTTCCAGAAAAATGGAGCGACTCAGAATACAGATGTTCCGCCCGGGATTTGTCATTGCGTGCAGCTGTCAGGGAGTCTTTGAGTCATCTGTTCTGATGTGTTCACTTGCAGCTGCTCCTTTTAGAACAATCTAGGACACGTCGCTGTTGGCTTGGAAAGAGAGAATGGCTTTTCTTTAAAAAAAAAAGTATATTTTATTGATTGTGCTATTACAGTTGTCCCAATTTTTCCCCCTTTGCCCCCCTCCTCCAGGTACGCCCATTCCCTCCAGCAACCACTCCCCACCCTTAGTTTATGCCCATGGGTTATGCATGTAAATTCTTCGGCTTCTCCACGGCCTATACTGTTCTTGACACCCCCCTGTCTATTCTGTACCTACCCAATTATGCTTCTAAATCCCTATAACTTTTCCACCATTCTTCCCCTTCCCCTTCCTAGCTGATAACCCTCCAAATGATCTCGTATCCATGATTCTATTCCTGTTCTAGTTGTTTGCCTTGTTTGTTTTTGTTTTTTAGATTTGGTTGTTGATAGTTGTGTTGGTTGTCATTTTAATGTTCATAGATTCGATCTTCTTTTTCCTAAATAAGTCCCTTTAACATTTCATGTAATAATGCCTTGGTGATGATGAACTCCTTTAGCTTTCCTTGTCTGGGAAGCACTTTATCTGTCCTTCAATTCTAAATGAGAGCTTTACTGGACAGAATAATCTTGATCGTAGGTCCTTCCTTTTCATCACATTGAATGATTCCTGCCAATCCCTTCTTGCCTGCAAAGCTTTTTCTGAGAAATCAGCTGATAGTTTTATGGGAACTCCTTTGTAGGCAACTCTCTGCCTTTCTCTTGCTGCTTTTAAGATTCTCTCTTTATCTTTGACCTTTGACATTTTAATTATGATGTGTCTTCATGTGGACCTCTTAGGGTCCAACTTGTTTGAGTCTCTCTGTGCTTCCTGGATTTGTATGTCTATTTTCTTTGCCAAATTTGAGAAGTTTTCTTTCATTATTTCTTCAAATAAGTTTTCAATTTCTTGATCCTCCCCTTTTCCTTCTGGCATCGGATGTGGGCCCTTTTAGAGATGTCCCGGAGTCTTCCTAAACCTTCCTTATTTTTTTGAATTCTTGTTTCTTCATTTTGTTTTGGTCAAATATTTATTTCTTCTTTATGTTCCAAATCATTTATTTGAATCATGGCTTCCTTCCCTTTACTGTTGGTTTCCTGTGGATTTTTCTTTATTTCCCTTAGTAGAGCTTTCATTTCTTCCCTTTTGCTTTTGCCATATTCAATGAGAGCTTTGAGCATGCTGACCACAAGTGTTTTGAACTCTGCATGTGACAGGTTGGCTATCTCCACATCATTTAGTTCTTTTTGGGGGGTTCTGTTCTATTCCTTCATTTGGGCCATATTTCTTTGTCTCCTGATTTTAGCAGCCTCCCTGTGTCTATGTATTAGGTAGAGCCTCTTTGATTCCATTTTAGTGCACCTGTTAAGTCACAGGGGGCAGAGCCTTGGGTATTCACCAGGGCAGGGCAACTGTGGCTCTGTGTGTATGGGAGGGGTCGAAGAGGTGGCAGTGCCGCTGTTGGCTGACCTCTAGGGACTTGCCTGATCCTTGCCCCATTTCCAGTCACTTCACCCACTTCCTGTGTGCCACTGGTGCCCCTTCAGTTACTGTCCTGGTTGTGGTTCTCAGGGTGGGTGGGTTTGTGTACTTCTGGGCTCTCTGGCAGTGTCTTCCATTATCCCAACCCCCACTGGGTTTATAGCCAGAAGTTAGGAGGCTTTCTTTGTCCCTGCATTGGAGCCCTGGGCTCGCTTGCTTACAAGGTGTCTCCCTGATTTTTATCCACCACATGTGAATGTGGGGCTGCCTGCTCCACTGGCCACTGTCACCTCTTTGTCCCAAGCTCGCTACTGCCACACTGAGTCCTCTCCGCTTCTCCTGCCCATCTGGATGAATATAGCTCCTTTAAATCCTTTGTTGCTGGACTCCCATACAGTTCCAGGTGCTTTTTCTCAGTGATTTTTTGGCAGCCCTGGGTGTTTTCATTTTTAAGTTGGTTGGGTTCCTCCTTATGGTTGTGTAATGAGGTGAGGCGCGCCTACCTATGTCTCCATTTTTACCAGAAGCCTGAGAGAATGGCTTTTTATGTGGGGGTGGGGCACAGAATTCTCACTCTCCCTCTGCTTGGGAACATGGTAGGGAGAATGAACTAATAATTCTCAGAGAAATATATGAATTCTGATGAGCCCAGATACCTGGAGAACAACATGAAGTGAAGGCAGTTTAATGTAATCTTGAGCTCTAGTCCTAAGAAGAAAAAAATGAGGTAGATATGATAATTTCACTTTACTAAATAAGTACTAGTGCAAAAAGAAACCTTAATTTGCAGTCAGCGTCATGAAGTAAAAACAAACTGGGTAGCTCTTGCGAAATCGCTTTCGGTGCAGTGTGTCGCAGGGCTGTCACTCTGGCATTTTTTCCCATCCGCATAGGAACGTCCCCGTCCAGGCAGATACGGGATAGAGATAAACAGATGGAACTTCAGGTTGGGTGAGCTCCTGGATCGCCTGGCACAGGATATAAGGCCTTAGTTTATTTATTTTTTGTATGTCAGGTTTTTATCTGTACAAAACATTCTGTGTGGTGCTGAATCCTGGTTTTTACTCCAGTCTTCTAATTACTTTTTCAATTGCTGGGATTCTGGGAGGAGTCATGGAAACGGAAGCAACAGGATAAGCAGCACAAAATTTTAGAGTGAAAAAGGACTTCAGAGGAATACTCCTCAAATGTTCCTCACATGTGAGTTCAGGGATTGGTGATAGGAAATTCTCATCAGTTTAGACAAAATGAAAAACAAAGAAACAGGGCAGTGGGTTTTGTATAAGGCAAAATGTGTTCAGTTGGGTGGAAATAAAACACTTAACCTCTGCCCTTTCTTTGCTGCCCCCTTTTCTGTGAAGGAAACGAGAATATATCATTCCAAAAATATGCCTCTTTTAGCCCTGGCTGGTGTGGCTCAGTGGTTGAGTGCTGGCCTGTGGACCAAAA
>PVKM010043594.1:0-12494 GCA_004027735.1 Carollia perspicillata | reverse complement strand
GTTTTTGAGAATGAAACAAATTTATAACTCATTTTACAGTAAGATCTCACTTAACTCAGTTATTGGCAAAACATGATTTGAAATGACATGGTACTATGTATATATTTTTAAGATTTTATTTATCTTTAGAGAGAGGGGAAGGGAGGGAGAAAGAGAGGGAGAGAAACATCAGTGTGTGGTTGCCTCTTACACACCCCCAACTGGGGACCTGGCCCACAACCCAGGCATGTGTCCTGACTGGGAATCGAACTGGCAACCCTTTGGTTCACAGGCCGGCACTCAATCCACTGAGCTACACCAGCCAAGGCTATATATATTCTTTACTTACCCCATTTAATTAGAATATTCATGTATTTTGCTAAAGAAATATCAGTGATATCTGATTATGAAGTGTTCCTCAAATTCTGCAGGGTTTGTTGATTTAAGGAACTTATATGCACTGTAATACTTTCCTCACGTCAGAAAAAATCAGGATTCCAAAGTACATTCTCTTCCAAGAGTTTTAGGTAAGAGTCTGTGGACTTACAGGTTCATTTTTTTTAAACGAAGTTCCAGTTCAAAAAAACTTAGACTTTTGGAATTCAGAACATGAATTAGTTGGGGGCCATCCGTATTTCCCATCTTACCTCATTTTGTTCTTTTCTATTTTTATGATTCTGTCCTGATGTTCTTGTCCTGGAGTTTTTTGCCTCTTGACCTTCCCAAGCCTTGTGTTGCCTCCTTCATCTTTAAAGTGAGCATATTGTTTCCTGCTCTGAGGAGTGGGTCGTGGGGACTCAGTGAGATAACAGTGTAAGGCACAGAGTCTGGCACAGTAGGTGCTCCGCAAACACTGATTTTCTTTATTTCTTAAGTGTACATTCTTTCCATTTGGGACTATGTGAACTCATTCTTACATGTCTCTTTCATCAGGTAACTTGTAATCCCTAATGAATGGAATTATTTTTTATTTTTTTAAAAAACATTTTATTTATTTATTTTTAGAGAGAGGGGAAGGGAAGGAGAAAGAGTAGAAGAGAAACATCAATGTGTGGTTGCCTCCCATGTGTCCCCCACTGGGGACCTGGCCTGCAACCCAGGCATGCGCCCTGACTGGGAATCGAACTGGTGACCCCCTGCTTCACAGGCCTGCACCCAATCCACTGAGCCACACCAGCCAGGGAGGAATTATTTTTATTATAGTGTTTCTGTGGGAAAATGCTCAAATAACAGAAAGACATCTCCTCACATTTCACACTCTCATACTGATAAAGGTGCAGTACTACTCTCCACTCTCATCTCAAAATGTCATTTCCCAGGGGAAATGGAAAGGAAGGTCCATGGGAGTCATCTAGTGTAGGCCAAGGGAGGGCGGCAGGGCTGTATCTGCATGAATTGTAATTTTTGTGTTTGTACCAGGCCTGGACTTGAGGGTGCTGCAAGAGTGGCCTCTATATATTGGAAATGGGAATTAGATAAGTCATTTAATGGAAGTGCAGTTTCTGTAGAAGCATAATAATCTTTTCTCATAAAATACTGGTAATAAAAGTTCTATTATCTAGGACATATTTTTTAAAATATATTTTATTGATTATGCTATTATAGTTGTCCCACCTTTTTCTCCCTTTTATTCCCTTCCACCTTGCACCCCCCTTCCAACAGCATTCCCCCTGCCCTTAGTTCATGTTCATGTCCATGGGTTGTACATGTAAGTTCTTTGGCTTCTCCATTTCCTATACTATTCATAACTTCCCTCCTTTTTTAAAAAGAAAGATTTTATTTATTTTTAGGGAGGGAAAGGGAAGGGAGAAAGAGAGAGAAGGAGAGAGAGAACCACCAAAATGTGGTTGCCTCTCACCTGCCCCCTACTGGGGACCTGGCCCACAACCCAGGCATGTGCCCTGAGAATCGAACTGGCAACCCTTTGGTTCACAAGCTGGTATTCAGTCCACTGAGCCACACCAGCTAGGGCCTGGACAGAATATTTAAAGTTATCTTTTCGTTTAGCCCAATTGCTAACACATTTAGTGCCTTCCCTAACTTTTTTAGATTAAAAAGGTCATTTTTAATGACCTGGAATGTATGTCATCTTTTAAAGATTCTGGCATAGTCAGATGAGAAGGAGGGTATATAAAGTGGCAGGACTTGAATTAATAGTTTTAAAAAATATGTTGTGCTCTCAATTATATCAGCTTCCCACTGCTTTGGAAAGTTGCATGTTTTAACAAGAGTATTTTGGCTGAAATTTTAAAACGGCCTAGCAAAGGTGATCTTCTAATTCAGATTGACAATTCGACTTTGGCAAGGACTGGGTTAATGAGTGTTTTTGAAGCAGCTTTTGCTTCCTCGGAGCATAGAGCCTTTGTTAATTTCTAAACCTTAGTAAGTGGAAACCCACGGCTCGCCACGCTCTCACCAGGGAATTGGAGGTGGTGGAGTACAGCGGTAGATAGGCGCGTGTGCCAGAGCATTTCACAGTGCACAAAGGCGAGGGTGTGGGGAAACCTGCTCTGAGTCTGATTTTACACACACACTCTTAGTCGTGGTGATGTGCAAACAGTTATACTGGAACTGGATATCCAGTTTCTCATCAGGCATCCACCTGGAGGAGCGCCGAGCAGCTGATGGGAAAGCTGTCCGACAACACGCAGTGCTACAGCAGGTGCATGTTTTCAGCTTCTGTGCTTCCTGTTTGATCCTTGGCTCTGGAAATTAGATGTGGTTATTCTCATATTTTCTATACAACTGTTCTTGTTATTTTGAGCTGTGAAGATAGGTTAAAAGATACTACTTTGTGAATTAGAATACTTGGTTCTGGAGTGGCGTTTAAAGAACAGTGTTTTTAAAACCTACGAAGTTCTCTTTTGGTTTTGAGAAATGAAAAAAAATTCTTTAACGCTGTCTTGTCTGTTTCCTTATGATTTTTGTTTTTGGAAGATACCCAGTGCTCCTTGGGGGATCCATCCAACCTGCAGATGTTTGTCCTTTGTTCTGAGGTGTCTGAAGGAGAGGATGAGGTTTCACCTGGCCGTCTTCCAGTGTGAGACTTGAGACCAGTCCCTTGGCTTTTTATAAAAGAAAACAGGCCAGGGAGAGTGTTCAAATGAGTTGTGATGAAGAGGCTGCTTCCTTAAATGGATTTGTATTTGAAAAGTGAATTTAAAAATCTGTGATTTTTTTCAGTTTTGTAGGTGTGTGTTGTGTGTGCCTGCCTGCCTGTCTTCTGTGTGTCTGTCTGTGGGCTCCAGTAATGGGCTTTTAAAATCTCTCGGTGGTTTTAAAGCATTCAATTAAAGGGTAATGTACTACATACATAAGTATACACTCAGGTGTATATTCATGTATACATGAATATGTTGCTGTATTGGGTGCAGAGCAATTCAAATTGCCATTGAAGTTAAGGTTTTAAAACCTGATCTTTGTAGTCCTTAACATAACAATGGCTTATATTGGAATTACTGATGTGGAAGCCATTAAGGCTTTACAAGTTATTCTTTTTAGAAAGCCTGAGAGCATAGAAATTGTTTTCATTATAAATAGAAGGTAGATAAAAGGGGTAACAGTATGTGTGTAGCAGAGTATTTTTATTTCATTTGGTCAAATATGTGAAGAGCTACTAATGAAGGGAAATTTAGGGGCAGTGAAAAATGAATTGAAGACTCTTTTGATACTTGTTTTGCCATATTCTTTTTCTAGTGTTCTTAAATATCTACTTTCCCAAAGCTGAAAATCATTTTTTCCTATTCGTGCCCACACATTCAGTGGGTCGTTTCTGCCGTCAGTTGAGGCACTGTAAGTACGACCATGGCAAGTGTGCAGTGCCTCTCCCCCCACTCGTTACACATGACTCTTTATCTTATATTCCCAAATGCCAGCAGTTTCTCTTTAATAACCAAGTCATTAAGGGCATGAGTTTAGTTGAGGAAGATATTCCCAGTATTATTAAATATGGTAATCCAGTGACACCAACTGTACCGAGTTCTAAGACTTACCAGCATTTTCGTTGTTCTTTTGGGTGCTTTATTTAAGAAATAATACAGCTTACTTCAAAACTTATTAGCTTATTCCTGGCTTTTTTTTTTTTTTTGCTCTCCTGTGGAATTCTGAGATGACAACATTTAGATTCATACTTGGATTTTTTGTTTTGATTGTTTTGTTATCTATCTCATGTACTTTATTTAGCTAAATTTTGTAACGTATTTCTTGCCTGCGCAGAAAGTTGGAGTGACTGGTCCCCCTGATCCACAAGTCCGCTGTCCCTCTGTCATTGAGTTTGGGAAGTATGAAATTCACACCTGGTACTCTTCCCCATATCCTCAAGAATACTCAAGGTATGTTTTGAGAGACCGTTTACCTTCTGTTTATAAATTCACAGAACTCCAGTGCTAGAAGGGATCTTGGGGACATTTCATTCTATTTCATCTTTTTACATTTGAGCAGACTGGTAGCTTTTAAATGTCCAGAAGAGCAGCATACTTAGGCAGCTACTTAATCCCAGTCAGCATTAGATCGTTTTCCTGTAACCTGTCTAAAAGCTGATATTTAAAACTGGAAACTCGATACATGATCAGAAAGAAAGGGGAACGTATTTTCTCAAAGACAAATTTGCCTTCATACCTTGTACGAAGAATTAAAAGAGGGAAGGAGATAAAGGTTCTTATACTTAATCTATAAATAAAATTTCACTGAGTAGCCTTCTATCTAAATTTTTATAACTTAACAAACTTAATGGTTTGTTTTCCCAGGAATAATTTGGACAAATGGTATTAAATTATATATAAATAGCTCAGGTTTCCAGATGTATAAATTGTTCAGTCACCAGCTTTTAAGGATGTAGCAGTGTGCTTAGTAGTTACCCAGCAACTCTGGGCCTCAGTCTCCTCCTCTTTAAAGTGGAGGTGGGCATAGTACTGACCTCACAGAATTTATTGTGAACATTAAGTATTCACATTAAATGTTCACAATGCATGGGTTAACACATGTAACTCACTTAGAAAATGGTAAGTGCTCAATCACATCAATTACTACTTTTTTTTCCCTTCAGGGTTTAAATTAAAGGAGTTGAAAAATAAGATTTGGTCAAAAAAATCAAATTTATCATTTGAAGTATAACGGTCATATTATGCCCTCTTTAATCTGTAAATTTTATATCCCATAGTTTCCTACTTAGCAAGGTATTGTAAGGAGTAATAAGTTATGGTGCTCTGTGGGTTAAATAGCCCTGGCTGGTGTGGCTCAGTGGATTGAGCACTGGTCTGTGAACCAAAGGGTTATGGGTTCAATTCCCAGTCAGGGCACATGCCTGGGTTGTGGGCCAGGTCCCGAGTAGGGGGCACATGACAGGCAACCACACACTGATGTTTCTCTCCCTCTCTTTCTCGCTCCCTTCCCCTCTCTCTAAAAAATAAATAAACAAAATCTTCAAAATTTTTATTGGATTATTCCCTTTAGACTAGCAATATCATCCTAGGGGCCTTGGTTATTATAAAGTAAGAGGCTTTTAAAATGTTTTCAGCAAGAATGAATTAGAATGAAGTAGATCATGATGCTGCTTGCTTTTTTTTTTACTTTATTATTTTTTATGTAATAATGTTTGCTAAAGGTTTTTTTTACTCATCAATAAAATGCTTTACATCTTGCTATTCCAAAGAAATAGTATGAACTCATAATTTAGCCAAGTAAGACTCGACAGTAATTTCTCAGAGATTTTATTTCTTCTGATGTTGTCTTGAACAATTTGATACCTAAAAGAGCTTTATAACAAATTATGCCTTCTCTCATAGACCTTAATAAGTTGTATTTTCTTTTCATGTCTCTGTACTGAGACCTAAAAGTTTAATTAGATGTTTTTAAAGTTGGCATTTATCTTTACCATAATGTGGAAAGTTTAGTGGCCTGTCATTGGTTCTTTCTTCCTTTCCTTTCTTCGTCATTTGCATAGTAGGGGGCATGAATTATATTTGCATAAGGATAGGGACACCCTCATTCTTTTTTTTTAATATAAAGATTTCATTTATTTATTTAATAGAGAAAGGGGAAAGGAGGGAGAAAAAGAGGGAGAGAAACATTGATTGATTGATTGCCTCTTTCACACGCAACAACTGAGGACTGGGCCCACAACCCAGGCGTGTGCCCTGACTGGGAATCGAACCAGTAACCTTTCGCTTTGTACAATGACACTCAGCCAAGTGAGCCATGAAGGTCAGGGTGAGACCTTCATTCTTCTACTTTCCTGTTAAGAAGAAATTATTCAAAATCCAGATATTCAGGAAGACAGTTAGCTAGTTGTAGGCTACCTTTGAGACTCAGTTAATACATCTAGTGCCCACATTAGATGATGAAGTTTACAGTTGGGGCCATTTCATTTTGAGATTTTCTTAGTTCTGATGGTGAAGAAGGAAAAAAGCTACTTACTTATTCTTCTGTCATTCCTTTCTGAGTAATGGGTTTTGAGACAAACCTGCAAAGGAAATAAGCAAAGTTAGCCTTTGCTAACTTTGCTAACTTTTTCTTTAGCCTTTGCTAAAGAACCTTTCTTTTCCATGTTCTTGGCTATTGCTTCTTGACTTTAATTTATGAGGTCAGTCATTTGTTTTTACTCAGTACTTTATTTTGGAATAAGTGTTGTACTAATGTATAATTTTAGGTTTTTGGTTTGGTTAATACTAGAGATTTTGGAAAACAGTATTTACATATTACATTTAGAAATATACCACAGCAGTTCCTTGGAAGCTTTTTAGTGTCCTGAATGGCAGTTTAAAAATAAGATGTGAGATTACATAGAAAGAATTAATGTGAATCCCCAAGGCAGAAGGAAAAAAAATCACATGCCCTTTCCCACCCTTATTTTAGCATGAGACACTCAGCGCATACAGGACTAACGTTCCATAAATACACCTTGGGAAAGGGTTTAGTTGAATGTTAAACGTTTTCAGAGAAATAATTATGCTTCAAAGCTGCTTCTAAAGTAAAACTTGAAAAAAATAGTTATAGTCTTCACACTTTTTAACATGTCAAACATTTGTATGTGTGTTAATCTTTTTCTTTAATTCCAGGAAAAGGTTTTTGTTTTGTTTTGTTTTGTTTTGTTTTGATTTGTTTTGTTTTACTCCTCACTGGAGGATATGTTTATTGATTTTGGGAGGTGGGTAGAGAGACAGATATCTATCTGTTGCCTCTTGCGTGTGCCCTAACTGGGGATCGAACCTGAAAGCTTTTGGTGTACAGGATGGTCCTCCAACCAGCTGAGCCACCCAGCCAGAGTCAGGGTTATCTTTTTAAAGCAGAGCTATCCAAACTGATAACAACTAAATGAATGAGTTTTTGTAAGTTTCCTTCAGCCTCAATACTTATTTATAGTAATTTGTTTGAATTATAATTTTTTGTCATCAGTATCATTCAGTATTTTGCATATGCAATTTTAATGATAGTAACAGATCTCAGATTATCAGGGCATGACCAATTCTAGACACAGTTTAGGATGGAGGGGTCATACAAGGTGTGTATTTTCTAATAGAAGAGCCATGTGGTCTTCTGGATTCAGACTAAAATAGGTATAAAAGCCGCTGGTTTTTAATTTAGGTCATGTTTCTTCCATTACTTTATGAACTGATTTGATCCCTTAACTTTATTGCCTACCTCCTCATAAAAGGGATAAGGAAGAAGTCCTGTTGAACAGAATCATAGGTATGGGATCATTTGGAGGGTTATCAGCTGGGAGGGGGAAGGGAGAGAAAGAGGGAAATGGTGCAGGGATCAGGAAGCATACTTGGCAGGAACAAAATAGATGGAGATGTTAAGAATAGTACAGGGAAGGGGGAAGCCAAAGAACTTGCGCACACGACCCATGGACATGAACTAAGGGAGGGGCATTGCTGGAGGGAAGCGGGTACTAGTCGGAGCGGGAAAAGGGAAAATAAAATTGGGACAACTGTAACAACATAATCAATAAAATATAGTTTAAAAAAAGAAGTCCTGTTAAACTGCTAAAACAGCAAGACTGTTGAATAAGTATGAAGTAATGACAGAGACATTTAAAAGAATAAATTGAACTTTTATTTCAGTTGTTGAAAAATACACTTTTGAGTTGCAGAATTTAATGTGATATTTAACCAGAGGGAAAGCCAGAGTGTCAGGGGTGGAAGGAAGGAGGTACCAGAGTTTGTCCTAACTTTAAAAGACATACTCACTATTAAAGTTGTGTATTTAAAAAGACCAAAAATTGCTTTTATAATATTCACTGTCTGTCCATTTCACTCAGCACTCTATACCTAGTGTACTTAGCACAGTGCCTGGCACACAGTAAATATTCAACAAATGCTTGTTTTCTTTTATTAATGAGTGCATGATTAAATAAAGGAAGGAAGAATGTGTAGCTTGACACAATCTTCTCTACCTATTGGTGTGTTCCGAAGGTAGACTTCATTTTCTACTTACCAGAAATTATCAGTGAGAGAATGTGAGGTATTTTCGTATGTCTCAAAGGGGTAACTTTTAAAAAGACTGCAAAGTATTAGTCAAATAGGAAGAACATGGAATTAGGTGTCTTGATTTCTCACCCTTGCTCTCCTGCTGTTAATTACTTGGATACTGCTATCCAGATTACTTTTATCTTTAGTCTTTTTCTTTCATCTGATTAATGGGGTTAATGATACATTCTCTACCTTTTTACCTGTGTGGTGATGAGAGTCGAAAGAGAATTGTGGTGGAAGTATAAAGTCTTATAAAATATAAAGCCCTGTCTTTTTAAAAATTATGTCTTACAGGCTGCCTAAATTGTATCTGTGTGAATTCTGTCTAAAATATATGAAAAGTAGAACTATTCTACAGCAGCACATGAAGAAATGTGGTTGGTTCCATCCTCCTGCCAATGAGATTTACAGAAAGAATAACATATCTGTCTTTGAGGTAAAGTAGATATTTAGTAGTTATCTTATCCATTTCAAATATACTGCCACCTGTACTGTATCTAATTGTGCAACTTGATGGTTTTGGAATCCTATTTTACTGTTGTTCACTCACTATTAAGTCAGATAATTCTGCTATATGAGAAACAGAATTAGGCCAATACAAATGGTACCAAGTTTACAACCCAGAATAAGTTATTTTTTATTCCATTAAATTAATAATTCTAATACATCTTAATACTTTATGTACCATTAAGAAGGAAAAGGTACTGTTAGTGATTTGTAAGACTCCATTTGATTATAAAATGTCAACCAATTTTACATGTTTAGAGGTGATTAAATTTTTTCTCAGGATCTACAAACTATGCTGTTTAAATGAAAAGATTTCTGTAGCTCTAGTTAAAGGGATATTTTGTAGAGATATATTTAAATAGTGGCACTAAATCTTACTGTGTTTTCCTAACTTGATCATGATGATGTGAGTTATGCTATGTTTGTTTTTCTTCTCTGTTGTTAATGGTATTTAATTTGATCCTCAGTTCTGTGGTTTGATTGCCAAGTATTGAGTACCTGCCATGTGCTCAGTATGACTAGTTCTGCTAATGACTAGAATTTACATTCCTAGAATGATGAATGAATTTCAGGTTTTCAGGATCTACTCAGTCTCTCATTTTCTCGATCTTCCCTAAGCCTTGCTTTTAGTTGAGGAATAGAGAAGCGCTTCACCTTTGGGGCTGGGGGACGGGAAAGGATGCGGTGTACAGTACCGTTTCAGAGTACCCAGGAGTAAATTGTTTCTCAGCTCAAGCGTATATTGGTGGGTGTTCTTAAAGATGTAATATTTAATTACTAAAATTGGTGAAGAAGTTTCAGTTTTGAAATGCCAGTGTCTTAGGGGTCTAATATTGGCATCCATTGGCATTTTCATAAAAGAGCAAGCTTCAGCAACCCCCAGGAACACCAGGTGTCAGGGACAGCGTAGCCTAGTGCAACTGACCTTGGCCAGCCTAAGTCCAAAAAATATCTCGTTTGCCAAGTTGCCAGGGAACCTGCTTGGTGCTTCTGACAATAGCGAAATCTTCCTCAGTAGCTTTATTTCATGACAGATCTAATCATGGCAGTCAGACTACATTGCTTGTGGCTGCTGGTGCAGAGTAGATTATAATTATACCTTGTTTTATTTACATACATATTTTAGAAGTGGTTGCATTTAGATCCTCTGTTACATTAAATACTTTTTAAAAAGGAATCAGATCAACTTGCCATCTGAAGGATCCCTGCAATCAATAAATGTTATAAAACCCAAAAGTGCTCTTTCTGACATGGCCATCACCTCCTTATCTATCTATTCATGCTTTGTTGAATACAGTAGTTTATATGTATACTAGTTGTCTTAAAACAACAAGTACTGTAATTCTGCCACATCTAGGGAGAGCTTCCAGGTTCCAGTGTGTTCACTGATCACTTCTCTTAGGCTAGACTATGGATACTCAGAGGTGCTTGTAACTGATGTGTGTTCTGGAACTAAAGGGACACTCTGCTGACCATTTCATTGTATTTTTTCTTCTTCTAGGTTGATGGGAATGTGAGTACCATTTATTGTCAGAACCTGTGTCTCTTGGCAAAGTTGTTCCTTGACCACAAAACACTCTATTATGATGTGGAGCCATTTCTTTTTTATGTACTAACACAGAATGATGTCAAGGGCTGCCACCTTGTAGGCTACTTTTCTAAAGTAAGTATATCAGCTTATAATTTATTTGAATTTGTATGTAAATCTGAAACAATCTTTACTGATTCTCATTGGGAGATACTACAGGGTACAGGACCTTCTGGTGCCATCTAGCTTTTTAAAAAGAAAAATAGAAGGAATACTCAGAAGCATACCAAGTGTTAGAAGGTGCCTGGTAACATTCATCAGACTATATACTCTCCTAGGAACACGAACTGCTGGTTATACTCAAGAGGAAAAGTTTTAAAATGACTTCTATTCCCATGGTGATAATACACAGAACTTGTGAAATAAACAGAGTCATTACCTGTTGAAGTTCTTTCTCAGTTTAAATCTTTCTAATTTGAATGTTAGGCATAGAAATAAGAGTAGAAGCCATTTTTATTACAGGATATCTTTCTTCTTCCTTTAATCTTTCATTCCATTGGAGAGAAAAGGTTTTCTTTGGTATTCAGACAACAGAAAGATACTCTGTTATTTGAGCAAGCCCAGGGTAAAATCGAAGTGCATAAAATAGTTAAATAGAAGGGCAGCTAGCTTTATAAGCAAGCATTCTATTAGTACACAATTTCAGTAGTTAAATATATGATTGATTTAAGACGTATTGCCTGGTCTATAAAAATATATTTGTGCCCAATACTTTGGGACTATATATTGTAGAGTTAGTTACAGTTTATAGAGAGGTGGGATTGCTCCGTGTAGGTCCAGAGGAGGAAATAAAAGAAACTTTAAAGTAGTTGATGGTGAATCTTCGTACTTCTAGAGTGCTACATTGATTTATAATTTGTGTCTTTGCAAATTGATTGGGACTCAGATTCCTCTGCTCATCAGAGGCATTGACATACTGTTTTTGGGTTGCAGATGGTGTTGAATGGCATCTTTTTATCTTATAATTTTATTCTCCTAGGATAGTTGCTTTGTAGGTAATGACAATGACTTCACATTGTCCTGTCTCCTCCCAGTGGGGTATTTTTTCTTGATGTGTATTATTCCCAAAGGATCAGGGCTGTGGTTTTGACTGTTAGTCTTTGTTTCTGAGTAATTAGCCTTACTGTTCAGTCTTACCAGCCTATAGTTTTAAAACTTGGCTCTATTTTTCTCCACCAGGAAAAGCACTGCCAACAGAAATACAATGTTTCCTGTATAATGATTCTTCCCCAATACCAGCGTAAGGGCTATGGCAGGTTTCTCATCGATTTCAGTAAGTGTTGTAACAATTTCTCATTATCTCTTCCTATGGACCTCTGTGTGTGTGTGTGTGTGTGTGTGTGTGTGTGTGTGTGTGACTTTAAAACTAAAAGTCATGATTTTTTTTCCTTTTGGTTGGACATTAAATGTTTAAAAATAGCTAATATTAAGTACCAACTTTTATGTGATAGTAAATACCTTTAATTTGCAACTGTTAAATTATAATGTATTTAGTTTTACATAGTAATTCTGACAACAATATGAAAAACATTGTATAACTGCTTAAGTTAGTATCAATAAAAAAGTGCAGCATCTACCCTATTTTTGTTCCCCAAAATGTGTGCATCATTTTTTAGTTATAGGCTGTCTATCTCATCTCATGGTTAAAAATATGTGCTGTACTTTTAAATATCTTAAAATTAAATGACAGTTAATAACTTAATCTGAGTTAAGTATTGAAAGCTGATGGTTCTAAAAGGTCATGTGGAACTTGAATTTTGTTGTACACATTGATAATCTTGCATAGAAAGTAAATGCATGTTTGCAGTGAATTTTGTATTTATTATAAAATAGTGATATTTGAGGGGATACTTTCTCAGACACTACTAAAAATATTTTAAAAATATATTTAGAAACTGTGGTTTAAAAACACTAAGGATTTTGTTAATAGGTACAGTAATCCTTCTAAA
>PVKM010043593.1:0-12431 GCA_004027735.1 Carollia perspicillata | reverse complement strand
CGTGGGAGCCGTGGTGGTGAACAGTTTCTTTACTGCATTTCCATGTGCTGGCAACGAGCTGCTTTACCTCAGACCGAGGCAGCGCACCAGATCTGCAGCAGGAGTTCTTTCCCACTAGGCTTCGCCTTTCTGGACCACTTCTTTCTAGGGGAGGGCTGATTTATTTCAGTTGCAAGACCTGGTGCCTGCACATGAATAAACCAAGACAGTTATTATGTCTCTCAACAAGGTAAGCAAGCAGAATATGTGATGGCTTGAAGGTGATAATCCCCAAGGCTAGGGTGCCCACTTATGATCCCATAAAATCACAGAACACAGATTCTAAGAATGATAAAGTCCTTCAGTGCTCACATATGCCAGCCTTCTACCTGAGTAATGGATTCCTTTATTACCTCCCAACCAAACAGGTACTGGCCTCTGCTTGCTGAGGGAACTTGGGGAGGGAGGCTGTGTGATGAGGGAAGGGCAAGGAGACATGGGCCGCAGTGGGGCCTGGGGAGTCACGTCGCCCCTCAGATGGAGAATGAGGGGCTTGAATTAGATGACTTCTAATGTCCCTCATTAGAAGGGACTTGCTCCAGTTCTAAGACTCAATGACTTTACAGCTTTGAAGGACAGCCTCTCTCATCACTGGGCAGGTCTACAGTTAAAGTGCTTTTCCATATATGCTATTGGCCCTACCTAGCTCTGTCCTCTGGAGAGTAAGTTCATTATCTTTTTCCATGTGAACCTTTTAAGGATATGAAGGCAGCTGTCCTGTCCTCTGAGTCCTCCCTCCTTCAACGTGGTCAGACGTGCCGAGCATCCGTATTGCTTCCAGCCCTCGGGGTGCCCGTCCTGCACCACCTAGCAAAGCTCCTTCGATCTCATGCTCCTTATTCTGCCGTTCACCTCACTCCCAGTATTGTGCATGGCCTCTGCCCCCACCCACACCCTCCGGTCCGTGCACTGTCGGCCCAGTGGTGAGTGTGGCTTCTGAAGGTTGTTGCTGTTTAGTATCACTCGGTAGTTAAGGAACCATGTACCCAAATCAATAAAGACATCAAACCCAGGGGCCAACTGGCTCTCCTTTAGTGTTTTTTGACAACAGTATACAGTTCAGGCAAGGCCTGGTGTGTGGTCTCTGAGGATTAGGAAGGACCGTGTTGCCCAGATAATCTTCATGGATATGTGAGATGTGATTCTGGGGCTGAGTCAGCGGCTGCTGCTCTCTCGGTGGGATCCCTGCAGCTGTAAGAGAGCCAGGTTGTTCCTCAGGAAGGGAGGAATGGAGGAATGGGCCGGCAGACCTCTCGACCTCAGCTCTCACCAGCTCCTCCTCAAATGCGAGAGGCACGTTTGCTGTGGAGGGTGGGAACTCTTGTGTGTACGAGCTTGGATGCCTTTGTATTTCTTGCCACCTCTATCTTTCCCTTCGCTTTGTACTCAGCTTTGTGAAATCTTTTGAAAGTCCCCTCTTGTCGCAACTTCACAAGCGAAGATAAAGAAAAGGGACTTTTGTTCTTACTTTGACCTCAGCATTAAATGGCAAAGCAGCTCCCCTTGAAGACAAGGTGGTTGGTGTTCAGACGAAAGGAACAAGGGGAAGCTGTGATTCAGGATTCAGCTTAATAAGTGAGCATAGATTCCCCGTTTGTCGCTTCTCAATTCTCCATTAGGAGATTCTCAACGCTTATAGGTCAAATGCAAGTGAAAATACAAATATCCTTATGGAAGTGACCTTTTGCTGTTGTCACCCATTTAAAGAATGCAAAGGAGGCACGGGTGTAGAGGAAGAGGAGCCGTAAGGATAGCAAAAGCCCAGCTTCTCAGAAAAGGTGTGCCTTATCGAAGTCAGACTTTGCCTTCCTCGTTCTGTATTGGGGCACGCCCAAAGAACGGTCATCTTAGTTGTAGTTGCCCTGCATGAGCATGGCATCTGGTCTCCACAGGTGCGGAGGCCATTCCCGTGTGCCACTAATATCTTCACGCTTAACTGCGTCCTTGAAGTGTGTCTTCTTGTACAAGTGAGTTCTGCTTTGGCTCATAAGACAGAAACTGTTAAGTATCTCTGGAGAGTATGAGAAAAACTATTACAACATATTTAAAAACTCCCTTTCTGGGAGGATTCCTGAGGAAGTGCCTGAGAGGCAACTCTCTCTCCTCAGGGATGGCCAGAATGAAGGAACTAATCATTGAGAAAGTGGGTAGTAAAGTGGCCAACTTGGTACCTACCTGTTTCTTATAGTACCGGGGGACCCCAGAAGTTATTGAGGAATGAAGCTGGACATTTCTTGATGAGGTACTTTAATCTCTGAGAGACATGCAGTATTCGTTTCATAAAGTGAGACAACATTTCATCTAATGGAAGCAGTAAATACTCTACAGAAATCATATGAAGTCATTTCGAGGACATTTTAACTGACGTTCTTATAAAGATTTTTAAAAACCAGATCTGTTTTCTTCAGGTCAGCAATCTTTTATTTGGGGAGAGGCTGTGGAGGGAGGAGCGGGGAGTGGGTACAAGTTATAATTCAGGAGGGCACCACAGGGAAGGTCAGGCAGGACAGGATGATGTGTGAGATCACGTTAGAAATATCACCAGATTCCTTCGGGAGTTATAAAGGTGCCTTAATTCTTGTCCTTGCCAAACACCCTATAACAGTATGACAAGATTTTATTTATTATCACAGTCAAATTGGACACTTATGCTCTGGGCAGGCCACAGGTGTGGGACGTCTGTCACAGCTCTCACCATCACCAGAATGGCTCCTGTTAGGCTTGAAGAAAAGGAAAGGAGTCAAGATGAGACCCTCCACAGAAAATGCCATTTTTTTTTTCTGGCTGGAGAGGCAACTGTTTGCTTTTATTAGGCCACTGGTTGGTTTTGCACTGAGGGGTCCAAGCATTTGTGTCTGATACAAGGGGAGAAAGGAAATGTCATTTTAAAAGTCAAGCTTCCCTCAGAGGTTGGGTATTTTAATTCTGAGGTCTAAACTTCTGTTGCCTAATTTTGATGTATTTTTATAGAGAATACTTAATACATACTGAGGCTTGAAGTTATTACAAAGGATGAAAATAGACATTTCCATATTATTAGCATACATCCATACTGATCTGCCTTTACACATGTTATCGAGTATCTTAAATTAAATACACATTATATATTCATCATTAATCTACTATTTTTTGATGCAAAGATAGACCTTTTCTACCAAAACTAGCTGAGTCTTTGAAAACAAACACTTTGGGGAGAAATTTATTGAAATATACCTTTCTGAGTACTTGGTCCTGTTCTCAAAAAGTAATTCACCGAGCTCTTGTTTCAATCTGTTTGATTTTATTATAGCTTCTATTATAGGCCCCCTGTTTGAGCATCAATCACACCTAGTCAGATTATTCATAAAATGTTAATATTAGATTCTCATTTGAGATTCATCTTTAAAATAAATTTATAGTAACCCATAGTTCAAAAAGCAGAAAAGAGAAATTTTTAGAAATAGGTTCATAATTCAAATATAACATAGACTAAAAATGTCAAGAGAAAAATGGCAAGTCACAAACTTCAGATACAATAAAAGATAAAAAAATTAGTTACAAAGATCTGACTTCTGGCCCAGATGTGGATGTAGGTATACAGGCCTTGCCTCCTCCTGCAACCACAAGAAAAAAATTACAACTAAATCTCAAAATAAACAACCCCCAGAACTGTCAGAAAATCGAACTGTATGGAAGTCTGACAATCAAGGATTTAAAGAAGCCACATTCATCCAGACAGGTAGGAGGGGTGGAGACTTGGTGTGGTATTGAGAGGCTGCCGAGCTGGTGGTGGCAAAATGGGCATGGGCAGTCCCACATTCACATATGGTGGATAAAAATCAGGAGGGATACCTTAGGAGCAAGCAATCCCAGACCCAGGCCAAACCACATAGCCCAGGGTTCCAGCACTGGAAAGAAAAATTCCCATAACTTCTGGCTGTAAAAACCAGTGGGGGTTGGGGTGGTCAAAGAAACTGCTAGATTTTTCAGGAAACTTCACTTAAAGGGCCCACATGGTCTTAAAATGTATGCAAACCCACCCACTCTGGCACTCATCACCAGTGCAATAGCTGGAAGGGCATGAGTTGCATATGGGCAATGAGTGAAGTGATTAGAAACCAGGCGAGTGCTGGGCAAACCTCCAGAAGCCAGGCAGTGGCATCATCCCCTCTCTGTGACTTCCCCCCACAGAGAGCCACAAAGCAGTGAAGTAGGTTGCCCTGCCCTGGCGAATACCTAAGGCTCTGTCCCATACAACTTAGTAGGTACACTAAAACAGGGAGTCGAAGCAGCTCTACCTAGTACACAAAAACAAACACAGGAGAGCTGTTAAATTGAGGAGAGAAAGAAATATGACCCAAATGCAAGAACAGAACAAAACACCAGAAAAAGAACTAAATAAAACAGAGATAGCTAACCTATCACATGCAAAGTTCAAAACACTGGTGATTAGGATGCTCAAAGAATTCATTGAGTATAGCAACAACATAAAGGGAGAAATGAAGGTTATACTAAGTGAAATAAAGAAAACCTACAGGGAACCAACAGTGAAGGGAAGGAAGCCGGGATTCAAATCAATGAATTGGAACATAAGGGAGAAATAAACATTCAACCAGAACAGAAAAAAGAAACAAGAATTAAAAAAAACAAGGATAGTATAAGAAGACTCTGGGGCACTTCCAAATGTGTTAACATCTGAATCATAGGGATGCCAGAAGGAGAAGAGGAAGAGCAAGAAATTGAAAACTTATTTGAAAAAATGATGAAAGAAAACTCCCCTATTTTGGCAAAGGAAATAGACATACAAGTCCAGGAAGCACAGGGTCCCAAACAAGATGGACCCAAAGAGGACCACACCAAGACACATCATAATTAAAGTGCCAAAGGTTAAAGATAAAGAGAGAATCTTAAAAGCAGCAAGAGAAAAGCAGAGAGTTACCTACAAAGGAGTTCCCATCAGACTGTCAGCTGATTTCTCAAAAGAAACTTTGCAGGCAAGAAGGGGCTAGAAAGAAGTATTCAAAGTGATGAAAAGCAAGGACCTATAACTAAGATTACTCTACCCAGCAAAGCTGTTGTTTAGAATCAAAGGACAAAGAGCTTCCTAGACAAGGTTAAGCTAAAAGGAGTTCATCATTACCAAACCATTTTTACATGGCAAGTTAAAGAGACTTATTTAAGAAAAAAAAATCAAGAGTAAGATCATTAAAAAGGCAATAATTCACAACTATCAACAACTGAATCTAAAAACAAACAAACAACCTAAGCAAACATCCAGAACAGGACCAGAATCATAGGTATGGAGGTCATTTGGAGGGTTATCGGCTGGGAATGGGGAGTGGGAGAATGGGGGAAAAGTTGCAGGAACTAAAAAGCATAATTTGTAGGTACAAAGCAGACAGGGGGGTGTTAAGATTAGTATAGAAAATGGAGAAGCCAAAGAACTTATATGCATGACCCATGGACATGAACTAAGTGCGTGACTGCTGGAGGGAAGGGGTACTGGGCAGAGGGGGGCAAAGGGGGAAAAACTGGGACAACTGTAATAACATGATCAATAAAATATACTTTAAAATTAAGTTACATGGGAGAGACTTCTAAAATGCCTCAGGAGGCTGTTGTAAAAAAAAAAAAAAAGAAGAAAGAATAAGCTGCTCTGAAGAGATAATCCGGAAATTTGGCTTCCCAATCATTATCAGAATGCCTTTAAAAAAGTTAGATTTCACATGTGAAATGTATAATGATGTACATCTATCTGTGAGAACATGCACAATGTTGGTGATTATAATGGTAAGGAGGCAATACTGGAGATTTTAAAGTATTTTTGTCCAATGGAAAAAATATAATAAAATAATAAAAAATAAAATAAATAAAATAAAATACTTTTGTCCAATGGCTGGAGTTTTAAAATGGATAGCAGAAGGGAAAGAAAACAAACCCATCATTTTAAGGTTTCCTGAAAAAAGAACAACCCAACAATATTCCTTTTAAGTTCTTGTCTTTTGGAGAAAGCTGAAGAGAAGATATTGTTGGAGTCAAATGTTACTCAAATTTAACTAGGTGACTGGGAAACAAAGAGGTCTCTGCAGTCAAACCCCAAATAGAGGACATAGCTAAGTTTCATTGTTCTTCAAATCCCATCCCTAGCCTACTTGTAACCCATTCCTTATACCCATTTTAAAAGGCAAAGTTATGTTTAGCAAAAATTAGTTTTTATGGTTTAAGGTTCCATTATTTTCATTTTATGGGGAGATTTGGATTCAGTTCTGAAATGCCATCCAGTCTGTGGTTCTTTGGCAATGCCAAATGTTTTGCTAAACAGTAGCTCTTAGAGCAAATGGTTTAACCATTTGGCCCTAGGACATATTTTAAGAACCCTCACGTTTGGCAAGAGCCTGTCACAGCTGCCTTTTAACAGTTCACCAGACAAAATTGAGTGCTGAGTCACTGCCAGCTACAATTCCTGGACCTCAAAAATTTTAATAATTACTATGAAGGAAAAAAGACTGATGCCACTTTTTTATTTTCAGTCAAATTAGCAGTTTATATATTAGGATACATTACTTTTCAAAAGTAACACAGTCTGTATGAAAGGTTGCCACAAAACTAGTCACCAAATCTGCTTCCAGTCCTCATTTGCTTACTGGTACAAGAGTTCAGTAAGAGGAAATGTAGCAGATACATATTACAGCCTGAACAATATGGTTTCGAGCTAGTCAGCTCAGAGCTATGTTGGATTACATTTTAAAATAAGAATGAATCAACCCAGGACATAATCATTTGTGGCTAAACTAACATTTTAAAGTCATTAGTAACTCCTGTTTTTGAATAAATACTATGATAACAATTTGGGTAAATAATTGCATTTTCTAGATTTACCAGAAATTTTGATGTGAATTGTTGAAATTTCAATTACCTCATAAACACTAATGTATTTTGTTTGGATATTCAAATATTGACAAAGGGTATACATACATATATGATTCAATTGCCTTCCTCTTTTTTATTATTTTTTTCCAGATAAATGACATTTTATTTATTTTTCCACTTTCCTAATATTTTTTCAATTACTATTGACATACAACACTATATTGGTTTCTGGTGTACAACATGATTAGAAGTGTATATAATTTATGAAGTGTTCACCCCGATAAGTCTGGTACCCACCTGACACCACACATAGTTTTATTACAATATTATTACTTTATTCCCTACCCTGTACTTTATATCCCCCTGACTATTTCGTAACTGCCAATCTATACATCTTAACCTCTTTACCCTTTTACTCATCTCCCCAGCCTTCTCACCCATTTGGCAACCATCAGTTCGTTCTCTTGGTCTGAGTTTGTTTCTGTGTATTCTGTTTTTTAGATTCCACATATAAACAAAATCATACGGTATTTGTCTTTTCCTACCTGACTCATTTCAGTTAGCGTAATGCCCTCTAGGTACATCCATGCTGTCTCGAAGGGCATGATTTCCTTCTTTTTCCGCTTAGTAATATTGCATTGTGTCTGTGTACCACAGCTTTTTTACGTACTCGGGTATTGATGACACTTAGGCTGCTTCCGTGTTTTGGCTGCTGTCAATAACACTGCAATGAACATAAGGGCGCATGTATCTTTTTGAGTTAGTGTTTTGTATTTCTTTGGATAAACGCCCAGAATTGTAATTGCTGGGTCATTTTTAATTTTTTGAGGAACTTCTATAGCATTTTCCATTATGGCTGCACCAACCTGCAGTTCTACCAACAGTGTATGAGGGTTCCCTTTTCTCCACATCCTCACCAACACTAGTCTGTTGATTATTGATGATGGCTATTCTAACAGGTGTGAGGTGATATCTCACTGTGTTTTTAATTTTCATTTCCCTGGTGTTTAGTGATGTAGAACAACTGTTCATGTTTATTGGCCATCTGTATGTCCTCTTTGGAGAAATATCTATTCAGGTCCTCTGCCCATTTTTTAATTGACTTGTTTGTCTTTTTTTGGTGTTAAATTGTATGACTTTCCTATTTATTGTAATTTAAATATTAACCACTTATCAGATGTATCATTGGCAAATATCTCCTTTTAATCTGTAGATTTCCTTCTCTGTGCAAAAAAATTTTAGTTAAATGAAGTCATATTCATTTTTTCTTTTGTTTTCCTTGTCCAATGAGATATATCATAAAAAACATTGCTAAGAGAAATATAGATTTTATTATTTACACTTTCTCCAGGAGTTTGATAATTTTGGATGTTACATTTAAGCCTTTAATCCATTTTGACTTTATTCTTGTATATGAAGCAAGAGGGTAGTCTACTTTCATTCTTTTGCATGTATCTGTTCAATTTATTGGAGAGATTGTCTTTACTCCATTGTATATTCTTGCCTCCTTTGTCTTGATTGACTGTATAGGTGTGGGTGTGTTTCTGGGCTTTCTGTTCTGTTCCATTGATCTATATGTCTGCTTTATGTCCGTACCATGCTGTTTTGATTACTATAGGCTTGTAGCATCATTTGATATCTGGTAGCATAATGCCTCCGATTTGGCACTGACTTCTGGGTGGTTGGTCTTGTGTATATTCTAGGACCCTGTGGGTCTCTCCAACAAACTCTCATGTGAGGCTGGGGGTTTCTCCCACTGTCGCAACCCCCACAGATTTTACAGCCAGAGGTTTTGAGGCTTTATTTCCCTGCACTGGAACCCTGGGTTGCATGGTCTGTCTTGTTCCCCAGTTGTCCCTCCCGGTTTACCTGCACTCGAATGTGGGGCCACCTGGTCCACCAGACACAGCTTTACCTGCCCTGGTCCTCCAGCGCCACCTTGCTGCGTGTCCTCTCCATCCTGGCTGCCTGTCTCCGCCCCTCCTACCAGTCTGAATAAATGTTTCTTCTTTAACTCCTTGGTTATTGGACTCCCGTACAGTTCAATTTTCTGGCAGTTCTGGTTGTTTTTTGTTTTTAAACTTGTCTGTCTGTCCTTTTTTCGTGTCTTTATTTTGTTTTGGTATGAGGGAAATGCTGGCCTCATAAAAAGTGTCTGGGAGCCTTCTCTACTCTTCAGTTTTTTGGAATAGTTTGAGGACTGGTATTCTTTGAATGTTGGTAAAATTCACCTGTGAAGCCATCTGGTCCAGGGCTTTTGTTTGTTGGGAGCGTTTGATTACTGACTTGATTTTGCTACTAGTTCTTGGTCTGTTCAGATTTTGTTTCTTCCTGATTCAGCCTTGGAAGACAGTATGTATTTAGGAATTTACCCATTTCTTCCAAGTTGTCCCATTTGTGGCGTAACTTGTTTGTAGTATTTTCTTATAGTCCTTTGTATTTCTGTGGTGTTGGTTGTGACTTCTCTTTTATTTCTGATTTTATTTATTTGGGCCCTCTCTCTTTTTTATTTGATGAGTCTGGCTAAAGGATTATCAATTCTGTCTATCTTTTCAAAGAACCAGCTTGTGGTTCATTTATGTTTTCTGTTGCCCTTTTTTAGAGTATTTCACTTACTTCTGCTCTGATATTTATTATTTTCTTCCTTGCACTCACTTTGGGCTTTGTTCTTTTTATAGATCTCTTTACATGTAAGGTTAGACATTTAAGATTTTCCTTGTTTCTTTAGGCAGGCCTGCACTGTTGCGAATTTCCGTCTCAGGACTGCTTCACTTTGTCCCGTAAATTTTGCACTGTTGTGTTTTCATTTTAATTTGTATCAAGGTCTCTTTTGATTCCTTCCTTGATCTCATTGTTCACTCATTCATTGTTTAGTAGCATGTTATTAGCTTCCATTTATTTGGGTGTTTTTCAGTTTTGTTCTTGCAATCGATTTCTAGTTTCATACCATTGTGATCAGAGAAGACACTTGATATATCAATCTTTTAAAATTTACTGAGGCTTGTTTTGTGGCCTAACATGTGGTCTCTTCTGGAAAATGTTCACTGTGAACTTGAAAAGAATGTATATGCTGCTGCTTTGGGGTAAAGTGCTCTAAAAATCTCAATTAAACCCACCTGATTTAATGTGTCATTTAAGGCTGCTGTTTCTTTGTTGATTTTGTCTGGATGATCTACCCCTTGATGTCAATGGGGTGTTAAAATCCCCTACTATGACTAGACTCTTGTCAATTTCTCCCTTTATGCCCATCAGTGATAGCTTTGTATTTTTAGGTGCTCTACATTATGTTTATACATGTTTACAGAGGTTGTAATTGCTGGATAGATTGGTCCCTTTACCATTATACGGTCTTCTTTGTTTGTTATAGCTTTTGTTTAAAGTCTATCTTATCTGATAGAAGTATTGCTACCACAGCTTTTTATTTTTCTGTTTCCATTGCATGAAATGTCTTTTTCCATCACTTTACTTTCAGTCTGTGTGTGTCTTTCAATCTGAAGTGGGTCTCCTGTACGCAGAATTTGTATGGGCCTTGTTTTTATATCCATTCAGCTACCCTTGGTTTTTGACTGGAGCATTTAATCCATTTACATTTAAGATAATCATTGATAGGTATATAGTCATTGCCATTTTATTACTCATTTTTTGTAGTCTTGTTAAAGTCCCTTTAACATTTCTTAAAATACTGGTTTGATGGTGATGTTTCTTGTCTGGGAAACTCTTCTCCTTCAATGTTACATGATAGTCTTGCTTGTTAGAGTAATCTTGGTTGTAGGTCTGTCCTTTTCTCACTACCTGAATGTCTTGCCAATCCCTTCTGGCCTGCAATGTTTCTGTTGGAAAAGCAGCTGACAGTTGTGGGAGCTCCTTTGTAGGTAACAAGTTTTTCCCTTGCTACTTTTAAGATTCTCTTTCTGTCTTTAAATTTTGGCATTTTAATTATGGCGTGCATTGGTATGGGCCTCTTTTGAGTTCATCTTATTTGGGACTCTGCACTTCCTGGACTTGTATGTCTATTTCCTTCACCAGGTTAGGGAAGTTTTCAGTCATTATTTTTTCAACTAGGTTTTCAATCCTTTACTCTTCTCCTTCTGGTACTACCACTATGTGAATATTGTTATGCTTGACATTTTCCCAGAAGTCCCTTGAACTATCCTCAGTTTTTAAATTCTTTATTTCTTTTTGCTGTTCTTATTGGATGTTTTCCACTACCTTGCCTCCCAAACTGCTGACTTGATTCTCTGCTTCACCTAATCTGTTGCTGAGTCCTTATAATGTGTTCTTCATTTCAGTTACTGTATTCTTGTTTTTTTTCTTATGGTTTCTGTCTCTTTGTTGAAGTTCTCACTGAGTTCATCTATTCTCCCCCTAATTTCATTGAGCATCCTTATAAACAGTGTTTTGAGCTCAGTATCTGGTAGAACACTTGTCTGCATTTTTTTTAGTTCTTTTTTCTGGAGTTTTGTCCTGTGCTTTAATTTGGGACATGTTTCTCTGACTTCTCATTTTGGCAGCCTCCCTGTGTTTGTTTTTATATATATTAGGTAGATTAGCCATGTCTTCCAGTCTTGGCTGAGCAGCTTTATGTAGGTGTCCTAGTGGCACAGTATCCCTAGTTACCTGAGCCAGGTGTCCCAGAAGTGTCTCCCATGTGAGTTATATGTGCCTTCCTATTGTAGATGAGTCTGGATTGCTGTTGGCACATCAGAGGGTGGGACTGACTCTCAGGCTGACCAGCTATAAGGATAGGCTGTGACTCCAATGGATAAGCTGTTGTGAGGGGACTCACCTCACAAAGTGGGAATTGCTTTAGCATGGCTTTAGAACCTGCTAAGTCTGCCCATTGGGTGTGTTGTCTGTGGTGCTGGCTGGGTGTTGCTCTGGTGTGGTCTGAAGCTGGCCACTGCGTGTGTTGGTTCTGGGGCTTCTTGGGAGGGCTTGTTTGCAGGCCAAGCTCAGCTGCTGGCTTTTCTGGCCTGGGGCCACCATGTAGCAGCTACGAAGTAGCTACAGTTGGTTGTTACCTGTACTGGGCTTGGAGGCATCCAGGAAAGGCTATGCTGCAAACTGAGGTTGGCTGCACTAATGACAGGCTTTGGGCCACTTAGCAAGAGGCACAAGGCATGCCAAGGTCAGCTGCTACTTGTGTGGACAATTCACTGGAAGAAGTCTGGGCCAGGTGGGCAAGTTGGGTGGGGAAGGGCAAACAGTGTTAATGGAACATTCAGATTTGGTGCCTGCCTGTGCCTGCCGGCTGGGCAGGGAGAGTACTCCACAGGGGAACAATGATGTCCGCCAGCAGTTTTGTCCTGGAGAGAGCTGACCCAATCCGTGACCCTCCAGCTCTTGCCCTGAAGCTAGACAATTTAGTTCCTCCTTGTATGTCCCTGGTGCTTTTCAAGATGCCGTCCCTGCACTGGAGCTCAGAGAGAATGAGTTTGTGAGCAAGTGAGTCTATGCTTGGGCCCTTTAACACCTGCAATGCCCAGGGCTCTAGCAGCAGTGTCTCACTCAAACGTAATCCCTGCCGGTTTTCACAGCCGAAT
>PVKM010043592.1:0-12478 GCA_004027735.1 Carollia perspicillata | reverse complement strand
AAAAAAAAACATTTAAGAAAATTTGTGGGTCACACTTAGGCATTTGTACCTCAGTGAGTGTGCAAAAGGTAGACACTAAGAATCCCTGAGTTGGGGACTGATGTGTCAAGGATCCAGTCCTATGAAGGAGTAAGACTTTACTTAGGAAGACCGATATGACGACAGTTCTGGTAACAGCGGGCATAAGGGCAATGACTGGAGGAGGAGGCTGTTATTCTGTCCATACAGGAGAGAATTTAGGTCCTTTTTTCTGTCAAACCAGAATAGAGTTTAAAAAGGGTTAAAATGGCAGGGATGAGTGGGCAATGCTGACTGAATTTAGGATACAAAGGGAATAGAGTTGAGGATGATTCTAAGGTTTTGAACAGGATCAAACGTAGTTCACTTGAAAAATGGTAGCATGCTGGTGACCTAATTAATGAGGCGGAGATTTCAGGAGAAGAATTCAGAAGAATAATTTGTTTTTTAGGGATTAAGAGGAAGTTGATTACTGATTTGGACTACAGAGAATAGTAGTCAGCATGAATCTTGAATCTGGGCAAAAGGTGTAGTCCTGGCTGGTACATTTCTCTTTCAGTGGTAGCCACTTTGGAAAACTTTACAGAGACTCCTCAAAAAATTAAAAAGAGTTAGCATATGACCCAGAAATGCTTCTCTTGGGACATGAAAGGATATCCAAGAAAGGATACCAAAGTATCCTTTGATAAAGGACTGAATAAAGAAGATGTGGTACACATGTACTATAAAATACTACTCAATTATGATAAAAAATGAAATATTTCTATTTGCAACAACATGGATAGACCTTGAGAATATCATGCTTCACAAAATAAGTCAGATAGAGAAAGTTGAGAACCAATGATCTCATTTATGTTTAAGATATAAAACTCAAAGCAACAAATAAACAAATAAAAACAAAGAAACAAAAACTCATAGACACAGACAACAGTATGGTGGTTACCAGAGGGAGGCGTGGTGGTAGTAAGACAGGAAATGGTAAAGGAAGTCAAAGATATGGTGACAGAAGAAGATTTGACTTTGGGTGGTGGGTACACAATACAATGTACAGTTCATATGTCATAGAAATACACACTGGAAACCTATATAATTGTATTAACCTATGTCAACCCAATACATTTGACTTAAAATACTGATAAAGCACCAAAAGAAAAGATGAAGGCCTAAAAAATAAGGTTAATTTGGACATTGTCTATTGAAGGGTTATTCTGGCAAGTGGATGCGATGGTACTAAGAGTAAACTTAGACTGTGGGGAAATATTTACAGTTAAAGATGGTTGAAGGAACAGGTGGCATGCAGGCAACACATAGTATCCGAAATAATCAGGAAAAGCTGGCAAAGGTGGAAACATATATCAACATTGGTAATTTCAAAATTTCAAAAAAGTTTGATGAACATTGTAAAAATGAATGAAGTCACTAAAGATATTGAGTCTTTGGGGAAGTCTTTGGACTTAGCCTCTAAATGATCAAAGTAGGAGGAATAGAGTCATTCATTTTTGCTTAACAAATATCTGACAACCTGCTCTCAATTATGAAAAGTGGTTAGCAAAATAAGCATATTTTCTCTGGCTTCACAGAGCTTACAGTATGGTAAAGGAAATGTGTAATAATCAAATATGCTAATATTCAATTAAACACTTGAGAAATGCTCTAAAAATAGAGAGAATATCTAATATAAGAGTTATTTGGTATAAAAGATAAAGGAAAGATCCCCAGGGGAACACCTGTATAACCTGAGATCAGAAATGAATGGAGCAAAAAGGAAAAAAGGCTTTGATTATTTGAGGCAAGAAGAATAGACACAGAAGTGGTAAAAGACAAATGCCACATGATCTCCCCTATCAGTGGAACCTAATCAACAAAACAAACAAGCAAGCAAAATAGAACCAGAGACACTGAAATATAAAGAACAAACTGACAGTAACCAGAGGAGGGAGAGTGGGGGATAATGGGGAAAAGAAGGGGAAGGGTTGTCAAGAAACAAGTACGAAGGACTGAGGAACAAAGCCAAAGGGGGGAAGGATTGAGGGTGGGAGCTGGCGGTGGGTGAAGTGGAGAAAAATGGTGGCAGGAAAATGGAGATAAGCATATTTGAACAACAATTAAAAATATATTTGGGGGGAAAAGTAAAAAAAGGCTTTGAATGTGGAGGCAACACTGGAGAAACTGAAAAGAAGCTCTGTGTCTGAAGCAACGTGAGCAAGAATGAGAATGATAGAATAATCATTCATTCCTTCACCTTAGCTTGATGAATGTCAACTATAGGTTCAGCAGTATGAACGGTACTGGGGAGTAGCAGTGTCTGAACAAAGGCGACGAGGCTGGGTGGGTGAGAAGAAGCCAGATTACATAATGTGTTTTTTTTATACTACTTTTTTTTAAACGGTTTTAAACTTTATTTATTTATCTTTACAGGGAAAGGAAAGGAGAGAGGGAGAGAAGTATCAACGTACGGTTGCCTCTGGTGCGTCCCCTGGTGGGAAGTGGCCTGCAACCCAGGCATGTGCCCTGACTGGGAATCGAACCTCGATCCTTTGGTTTGCAGGCCCGCGCTCAATTCACTGAACTGCACCAGCCAGGGCTTTTTATACTACTTTAAGGAAAGCCATTAAAAGGCTTTAAAAAGGAGAGTGGTCTCTTGTATGTATTTTATGATAATCATATGAGCTAAAAGGTGCAGAATGGTAAAGAATGGTAGTGCTGGAAGTAGAAGCCTACGATGTGAAGCTAATCCTTTTGTTACCATTATCCTTTGGTAGCTCTGTCCGTGGTGGTGACATCAGAGATGGCAGCAAGTAGACAGATTACAAATATATACAGGAAGCTAAAATCAATGAGATGTGGTGATGGGCTGGATATAAGGGAGAAGAATGAGGAGGCATCAAGCTTGATTTTCTGGCTTAGTGCTGCTCTCTGTATAAGGAATACTGGAAGAACAACACTACTAGAACCAATGAAAAACAAGGTTTTGAAATTTTTATTCAATAGTGATAACGAAAACCACTAATGTAGACCCACAATCACAGTCTCATTTCTGACCAATGACAAACGCTGGTCAGATATTTGGCTGAGACTGTAAGTGTGTGTCCATGGAGTGTATGTCTCTATGAACAGCAAATTAGGACTGGGTTGGAATCTTCAGGACTGGCCTCATTAGCACAGGCCTAACTCAGCAGAGCTAACTAGGCCAGAAAATAAAAAGAAAAGAAATGCACTTATTGTGATGGAGATTACTTTCATGTACAGTGTACCATTTTCCAGAACAAATAAATACAGTTGAGAGACTATTATCATGAGCAACAAATAATTAGTGTACAGGAAGGAAAAGATAAAAGTGAAAAACAGTCTTGAGGAATATATACATTATATTCTAAAATATAAGCTGTGCATACTTCACCTGGCATGGAAATACTTCATTATTATTTATAATTGTGCATACATTATCCTTTTATTTTACAAATAAGTTTCACTTTTTTCAATTATATCTTTCCAATCTATTCTTTGAAAATATGCTTCGTTAAGTAGAGCATATTCTGACTCTACAAATTTACCTCATTCCCTATGCCAATGCACATGAAATGAGCTTCTGCCCTGGGTAATCATCCTTTCACATTTTTATAAATATATCACATTATATGTAATGCTATGTATGTTTTCAACCCAAATGAAAACTTATGACACATTTATACATTACATAAAGTTTGAGCCTGTTTGAGTAAGAGAGCCTTAATTTTATTTTCTATAAATAAACCATTGTCTTAGTTTGGGTATCTCAGAAGCAGTGTTTGAAACAAAGTTTTAGTGCAATATTTTATCTGGAAAGTGCTTCTAGGAAATTCTAGTTAAAATATGAGGAAGTGATAAAAGGAAGGAGAGGTTTCAATAAAGAATCACTCTTAATCCAAGGATCCCTGTGGGCAATGAATTTGGTCCCACAGGGGAACACCAGATGTTTGTAGAACAGGCATGTCAGAGTTTTCTCTGATGGAAAACTTGGGGCATCATGCATTGATTAAGGGCTGCCGGTGTAGCGCAATAAGGGGGCTGGTTGGCATAGTATTCTTTCTGGAGCTTTTAACTGTAGTGAGCTGGTGGGCTCTGGCTCCTGGAATCCCTCACACAGTTGGCAGCCAGTAGGCTGCACTTGAAGTGTTAAAGCTGGAGTAGAAAGTGGGAAAAGTCTTACCATGCTTTATTTAATCATTCCTTTACTGATGGGCATTTAGATTGTTTCCAATGTTTTCACCATTATAAACTGCCACAATACCTTCACACATGATTATTTTCATGGCTGTCTTATTTTCCATGACACAATTTCTATAAGTAGAATTAAAGAGAAATGTAAAACTTAAAAGAAGTAATCTTTGAGTATGTTTTAGGATGAACAGAGGCAACTTTCTAATTATGTGGAAGTTTTTATAGAGTGGCCATACCATAATATATAATTAACTTTAAAAGTGACATTCTAAATTTAGATGTAATACCTAAAATATTTAAATTATTGGCTCCATTTATTTCTTTATTTTATAACTATCATCACTATGAAAAAGTATCAGTACCTTTGAACTAAAATAAATACACCTAACATAACAGGACTTAAAATTTGTCCAATATTTCATTTTAAGGTAAGGACAACATTGTTTTTAAAAGAACAACAGGAAGAAAAATTTTAGTAGCTGGGGCTAGACAGCAAGTTTTCAAACTTGACACTACAAGTATACTCACCCCTGCAAAAAAGAAAATGTAACAAATTGGACCTCATCAAAAATAAAATTACTTTTTGCTTTGCAAAATATTTATGAAGAGGATGACATGACAAGGTAGAGACATGAAGAAACTATTTAAAAGCCACATATCAGGCAAACAACCTGTATAAAATATAAAAAGAGCTCTCAAAACTCAACAGTAAAAAAAAAATCAATTTGAAAACTGAAAAGGGACTTGGCTAGACATTTCACATAAGAGGATATTCAAATGGTAAACTTCATTAGCCACTAGAAGAATTCAAAACTGCAATGAGAAATTACTACACAACTATTAGAATAGTTGAATAAAATAAGTAGTGACAGCCCCAAATGTTGAAGAGAATGCATAGACATTGGATCACTCAAAGCTTGCTGGTGGAAATGTTAAACGAGTCACCCACTCTGGGAAACAACTTGGTAGTTTCTTATGAAACCAAATAGACTTTACCAAACTACCCAGTAATTGCACTTCTGAACATTTACCTTGGAAATGCAAACTACTTGCATACCACAATGTGTACGTGAATGTTCATAATGGCCTTATTTGCAATAGCCCCACACTGCAAACAACTCAGATGTCCTTCTGTGGGTGTTTGGGCACACAAGCTACATCCTTACTGCGCAATACTACTCTGCAATAAAAAGTTACAAACTACTGATACATGTCTCAACTTGCATAAATCTTTAGGGAATTATTTCGAATGCAAAAAGTCAATACCAAAAACTTATATAATATATGGTAGTGCTTATTTAACATTCTGGAAATGACAAAACTAAAGAAATGGAGAACAAATTAGCTGTTGCTGGGAATATACGATGGGTTGGAGGAGGGGAAGCAGGAGATACGTGGATGTGGTTACGAAAAGGCAACACTTAAGGAGTTCTTAATGTGATTGAACTGTTTATCTTTACTGTGAAGACAGATACATGAAACTACAGATGTAACAAAAATACACAGAACTAAACACACACACAAGTACAGATGATACCACTGAGGGAACTGGGTAAAGTGAAATCAGGATGTCTCTATATTCTCTCTAACAACTGCATGCAAATCTGTAATTATCTCAAAATAAAAGCTTAATTAAAAATGTGCCCTGACTGGCATAGCTCAGTCGATTGAGTGCGGAGTGCTAACCAAAGAGTCACTGGTTTGATTCCCAGTCACGGCACATGCCTGGGTCGTGGGCCGGGTCCCCAGTAGGGGCCATGTGAGAGGCAACCGCACATGGATGTTTCTCTCTCCCTCTCTTTCTTCCTCCCTTCCCCTCTCAAAAAAATAAGTAAATGTTTTTTAAAAACCTCTCTTTAAAAAATTGTGCACTTCTTACTAGAATATAAATACATGTAAATCTCAATGGTAACTTTTGAATGATGCCAAACTTTAGCTCCTTCAACTAACAATTGTCTAATTTTTCTTTTTTCTTCTATTTTTTGTTGAACAAATTCTTTTGTATTATATTATTTCCATTACCATTTAGTTCTCTTATACCCACTTCCTCCCCTCACCCACAACCACCACACTGTTGTCCATGACCATGGATTCCTTTTCCTTTTTGTTCAGTCCCTCCAAACCTACCTCCCCCACACCTTAGCTGTCATCCCACTCTCTATCTGTGAGTCTGTCTCTATTTTGCTTGTTAGTTCAGTTTGTTCATTAGAATTCCGCATGTAAGTGAAATCCTATGATACTTCTTTTTCTCTGACTGGCTTATTTCACTTAGCATAATGTTCTCCAGGTCTATCCATACTGTCACCAAGGGTGAAATTTTCTTCTTTTTTACAGCCAAGTAGTATTCCATTGTGCAAATGCACCACAGTTGTTTTATCCACTAATCTACAGATGGACACTTTGGTCACTTCCATATCTTGTCCATTTTAAATGATGCAATGAATCTAGGAGTGCTTATGTTCTTTTAAACTAGTGTTTTGGATTTCTTCTGATATCTTCCCAGAAGTGGGATCACTGGATCAAAAGGCAGATTCATTTTTCATTTTTTGAGGTGTTTCCATACTGATTTCCACAGTGGCTGTACCATTTGCATTCCCACCAACCGTACAAAATGTATCCCCCCGCCTCCACATCCTCATCAGCACTTGCTGTTTGTTGATTTATAGATGATAGACATTCTGACAGGTATGGGATGATAAGTCATTGTGGTTTTAATTGGCATTTCTCTGATGATTAGTGATATTGAACATCTTTTCATATGTCTATTGGCCACCTGTATGTCCTCTTTGGAGAAGTATCTATTCATGTTATTTGCCCACTTTTTAATTGGGTTGTTGGACTTTTTTGATTTGAGTTTTGTAAGTTTTTAATAAATTTTGGATATTAGCCCCTTATTGGATATATCAGTGAATATGTTCTCCCATTTTGTGGGTTGCCTTTTTATTTTGTTGATGTTTTCCTATGCAAATCTTTTTAGTTTGATGAATACCATGTATTTTTTCTTTTGTTTTCCCTACCTGGGGAGATATATCTGATAAAATATTACTATCAGCATTGTTTGAGATTTTGCTGCCTATGTTTTCTTCTATGATTTTGATGGTTTCAGGTCTAGCATTTAAGTCTTTAATCCATTTTGAATTTACTGTTGTGTGTGGTATAAGAAAGTGGTCTAGTTTCATTTTTCTGCGTGCAACACCATTTATTGAATAAACTATCTTTAGCCCACTGTATGTGGTTCCTCTGTCAAACATTAATTGACTATAAAGTTGTGGGTTTATTTCTGGGCTCTCTATTTATTCTGTTCCATTGATCTCTATGTCTGTTTTTATGCCAGTACCCTGCTGTTTTGATTACCATAGACTTGTGGTATAGTTTGATATTCGGTAGCACGATTCCTCTAACTTTTTTCTTCTTTTTCAGGATCACTGTTGCTGTGTGGGGCCTTTTGTGGTTCCATATAAAGTTTTGAAATATTTGTTCTTGTTCTGTGAAATATGTCATTGGAATCTTGATAGGAATTGCCTTGAATGTATAGATTGCTTTGAACAGTATAGACACTTTAATGATGGTAATTCTTCCTATCCATGAGCACTTTGTGCTTCCACTAATTTGCTATAAACATGGTATGTGTTTTCACTTATTTGTATCTTCTTCAGTTTCCTTCTTCAGTGTCTTATAATTTTCCAAGTACAGGTATTTTACATCCTTGGTTAGGTTTACTCTGAGGTATTTTACTATTTTTGTAGTAATTGTGAATGGGATTATTTTCTTAATTTCCCTTTCTGTTCGTTCATTATTGGCATATAAAAATGCAACTGATTTCTGAATATTAATTTTGTATCTTGCTACTTGGCTGAATTCGCTTATCAATTCTAGGTGTTCCTTGGTGGAATCTTTGGGGTTCTGTATGTACAGTGTCATGTTATTTGCAAATAAATACAGCTTTGCTTCTTCCATTCCAATTGTGATGTCTTTTTTTAAAATTATTCTTGTCTGATTGCTGTGGCTAGGACTTCCAGTACTCTGTTTAATAAGAAAGCAAAAGTGGACATCCTTACCTTGTTTCTGATGTTAAGAGGAACATTTGTAGTTTTTGCCTGTTGAGTATGGTGCTGTCAGTGGGTTTATCATATATGGCCTTTATTATGTTTAGGGATGTTCTCTCTATTCCCACTTTGCTGAGAGTTTTTATTATAAATGGGTAATGGATCTTACCAAATGTGTTTTCTGCATCTATTAATATAATCATGTGATTTTTATCCTTCATTTTGTTTATGTGGTGAAACACATTTATTGATTTGTGATATTGTACCTACTTTGCATTCCCAAAATAAACCCCACTTGATCATAACATATGATCTTTTAAATGTCCTTCTGTATTTGATCTGCTAATACTTTTAAAATTATTTAAAAAATATTTTATTTATTTATTTTTAGAGAGAAGGAGAAGGAAAGGGAGAGAAACATCACTGTGTGCTTGCCTCTTATGTACCCCATCCTGGAGATCTGGCCCATAACCCAGGCATGTGCCCTGACTGGGAATTGAACCAGGGACCCTATGGTTCACAGGCCAGCACTCAATCCACTGAGCCACACCAGCCCGGGATAGTTTGCTAATATTTTGTTGAGGATTTTAGCATCTATGTTTATCAGGGGTGTTGGCCTACAATTTTCTTTTTTGTAGTGTATTTATCTGGTTTTTGAATTAGGATAATGCTGGCCTCATAAAATAAGCTTAAGAGCCTTCCCTCTTCTTGAATTTTTGAAATAATTTGTGCAGGAAAGGTGTTAGTTCTTCCTAGAATGTTCAGTAAAATTCATCCGGGAGCCATGAAGTCTAGGGCTTTTGTGTGTTGGGAGTTGTTTTATTACAGCTTCACTTTCACTAGGTGTAATCTCTCTATTCAGATTTTCTGGTTTTTCCTGATTTAGTTTTGGAAGACTGTATGTTTCTAGGAATTTATCCATTTCATCCAGGTTGTGCAGTTCGTTGGTGTATCATTGTTTATATTATTTTCTTACAATCCTTTGCATTCTTTTGGCGTCAGTTGTTATTTCTCCTCTTTCATTTATGATTTTATTTATTTGGGTCCTCTCTCTTTTTCTGATGAGTCTGGTTAAAATTTTGTGAATCTTGTTTATCTTTTCAAAGAAGCAGCTCTTGGATTCATTGATCTTTATAATTGGTTTTTTAGACTCTATTTCATTTATTTATGCTCAGATCTTTATTATTTCCTTCCTTCTACTCACTTTGGATTTTGTTTGTTTTTTTTCACGTTCCTTTAAGTGTGAAGTTAGATTGTTTATTTGAGCCTTTTCTTGATTGTTTGTTTTTTTCACATTCCTTTAAGTGTGAAGTTAGATTATTTATTTGAGCTTTTTCTTGTTTGTTTGTTTTTTGAGATAGGACTATAATGCTATGAATTTCCCTCTCAGCATTGTTTTCCCAGGATCCCACAGATTTTGGATTGTTGTGCCTTCATTTTCATTTGTTTTAACTATCTTTTAATTTCTTCCTTGATTTCGTTGTTGACTCATTTATTGTTTAATAACATGTTATTTAGCTTCCACGTCCATTTGTGTTTTTCAGTGTTCTGTGATTGATTTCTAGTTTCATAGCATTGTGGTCATAGAAGATGTTTGATATTATTTCAATCTTCTTAAATTTCAATCTTCTTAAAATTCTCTCCCAACATGTGGTCTATCCTAGAAAACATTCCATGCACATTTGAACAGTATGTGTTTTCTTCTGCTTTGGGATAAAATGCTCTGAAGATATCAATTAAATCCATTTGATTTAGTGTGTCTTTTAAGGCTGCTATCTCCTTACTGATTTTCTGTCTGTAAGATCTATCCATTGAAATCAGAAGGGTGTTAAAATCCCAGCAATGACTCTATTTCTGTTGATCTCTCCATTTATGTTCATCAAGACTTGCTTTGCATATTTAGGTGCATAATATTTGCATATTAGGTGTATAAATGTTTACTAGAATTATATCCTTTTATTGGATTGATCCCTTTGTCATTATGTAGTGTCCTTTGTCTCTTACTATAGACTTGATTTAAAATCTATTTTGTTGAATATAAGTATTGCTACCTTAGCTTTTTTTCCTTTCCATTTGCAGGTAATATCTTGTTTCATCCCTTTACTTTTAGTTTGTATGTATTTTTGATTTGAGATGGATCTCTTGTATGCAGCATATATATGGGTCTTATTTTCTTATCCATTCAGCTACCCTACGTTCTTTTTATGCTCTTTAGAGAATTTAAGCCATTTACATTTAAGGTAGTTATTGATAGGTATGTATTTAATGCCATTTTATTGTTAGACTGTTTTCCTCTCTTTTTTTCTTTATTTCTCTTCTTCTTCTTAAAGCAAGCCCTTTAACATTTGTTGCAGTACTGGTTTGGAGTTAACAAAGTCCTGTAACTTTTTCTTGTCTGCGAAGCGGCTTATTTCTCCTTTGATTTTAAATGATAGCCTTGCTGGGTAAAGTAGTCTTGTTTGTAGGTCCTTGATTTTCATCACCTTGAATATTCCACTCTACTTCCTTCTGGCATGAAATATTTCTGATGGGAAAAGAGATGACAGTCTAATCGATGCTCCATTTTATGTAACTACCTGCTTTTCTCTTTAAGCTTTTAGAATTCTCTCCTTGTCTTTAGGCCTTGCCATTTTATTTATGATGTGTCTTGCTGTAGGCCTCTTTGGATCCAACTTGTATGGGACCCTCTGAGCTTTCTGGACTTGTGTGTCTTTTTCCTTCACCAGATTAGGGAAGTTTTTGGTTGTTATTTCTTCAAGGAAGTTCTCAACCCTTTGTTCACTCTCTTCTCCTGGCATTCCCATGATGCAGGTGTTGTTAAACTGCATATTGTCCCAAATGTTTCTTTTTTAAAAAAACATTCTTTTATTTATTTATTTTTTTTAGAGAGAGAAGAAGGGAGGGAGAAAGAGAGGGAGAGAAACATCAATGTGTGGTTGCCTCTCACATGGCCCCCACTGGGGGACTTGGCCTGCAACCCAGGCATGTGCCCTGACTGGGAATCAAACCAGCGACCCTTTGGTTTTCAGCCTGTGTTCAATCCACTGAGCTACACCAGCCAGGGCCCAAATGTTTCTTAAGCTGTCCTCATTTTTTAAAATCCTCTTTTCTTTTTGCTTGTGTTTTTTTGTTTTCTACCTTGTCTTGCAAACCACTAATTTAATCCCCTGCTTCATCTAATCTACAATTTATTCCTTCCAGTGTATTATTTATTTCAGATGTTGAATTCTTTATTTATGACTGGCCCTTTTAAATGGTTTTGGTTTCTATGTCTTTTTTCATGTTGTGTATCCTTAAAATCATTACTCTAAGATCTCTATCTGATACATTGTTTGCCTCCATTTTATCTAGTTCCTTTTCTGGAAAATTCTCTTATCCTTTCATTTGTGGCCTATTTCTTGGTCTTCCTATTTTGGCTGCCTCTTTGTGTTTGTTTCTATGTATCAGGTAGATCTGCAAAGACTCCGGTATAGTACTATGTCAAAGCTTGCCTGTGATTAGCCCTGGGCATCCAGTGGAGCTGTGATTCCCAGCATGCAGTTTCCTCTACTGGGCCTGTTGGTATGCAAAAAGAATGAGGCTGCATATGAAGGCCAGCTTTAACCATCACTGCACCTGGGGGGAGGGTCAGCTAAAGTCTCAGAGCTCCCAGAGATCTGCCTCTCTCTGCAGGTTTTCTGTTAGGATTAAAGAGTGAAAGTCTCCCAGCTGTACTCCTCAGCAGCAGGGCTTAAATACCGTAGGGTGGGGCAGAGTAATTCCTGTGGGCAGGGGCTATTGCTTCCCCTCAGGCTGATGCCACTTGGAGGGGAGGGCTCTGCCTGAGAGAGATGGCTCCTGTAGTATGGGGAATGACTCAACACAAGGATCCTAGTGCTGTCTCTTCATTTCTCTCCTTAGAGCCACCAGCCCCAGACTTTCAGGCATCTCTAGTGCACTCCTGCCCTCCCTGTGCCAGATCCCCGGTAAGTGGCTGCAAATGGAATTTTGTGTGTTGGCCCTTTAAGAGGTTCTCTGAATCTCCAGCCACCTTTCCCTGGCAGACAGAAACCCCACTGCTTTTCACTGCTGAATATTATCTGGATTGCTTTCCCCTTTCTGGTGCTATAGGGTGTGGAGCCCAGCTTGGGGTTTAGACTCCACACTTCTCAGGAGGAACCCCGCAGCCACTGAAATATCCCTCTGGAACTGCAGTGGCCACCCATGGAAGCCCT
>PVKM010043591.1:0-12472 GCA_004027735.1 Carollia perspicillata | reverse complement strand
GGAGTCAGAAAAGAATAAGGAAAATTAACTTTTCTGTGTTGCTATTTGTGCTGTCAGAATATACTTTTCTTTGGGGCAGCTGTGGAGACTAGATGTCGGATATTTTCAGTGAACATATGCTATATAAATTTCAGCGAATATCCAAGATGAATAAATTGCTGGATTCAGTCAGTTTACCCCCGAAAATTGATCAGTTTAGCAGGAAAAAAGAATCATCATGCCGGTATTATTCAGGTAAACCCCTGCTTCTGTTTTATCATATACAGTTATGGATAAGAGTTCTTTACTTCTTCACACAAAGCAAATTTACCATTTTATAGTTCTGGTGGTCAGAAGTCGGAAGTGAGTCTTATGCGGCTAGAGTCAAGGTGTCATCAGGGCTGGTTCCTTTGACATACTCCAGGGAGAATTTGTTTCCTTGCCTTTTCCTGCTTCTAGGCCTGCTAGAATTCTTGGGTTTGTGGTAACATCACTCCAATCTCTGCTTCCCTCATCTCCTCTGACTGACCCAGACAATCCAGGATAATCTCCCCATTTCAAGGGCCTTAATGTAATCAATCTGCATAGCCCCTTTTCGTTGTATAAAGTGACATAGTCACAAATTCTGGGGTGCATGGTATAGATATCTTTGGGGGAACATTATTCAGCCTACCAAACCAAACAAAAAGAATTGTCTTCAGTTTGTTTAGTCATTTGTTTTGTTCTCTGCAGAAAAAAATTTTGTAAGTTTGATGGCCCTTCTAAAATGCCAAACTAGGTAGAGCAGTGGGAAGAGGAAATCTATACTTTCTGTTTGTACAATTATAATTTGAGGGCCCACATAAGTTAGAAATTCAAGCAAATAACTGTTCATTAGTGCTATCCAGATCTACGCTGGTGTTTGCTGACAAAAGTGCAAATGGAAAATCAGGCCCTAATTTTGAAAGATACAAAATTGAAAAACATCTATCAGAATGGAAAAAAAGACTATCAAATTCGTTGTTGCCAATTTCACGTATGCCTCATTTAACCCTCAGTGGTCTGAGCACTGAGTGTTGGTGCCTCTCAGTAGTATGGACACAAGCCATGCCCATCCATTTCAAAGCCATTCTAAAGCTTCTCCACCACCTATAGATAAGGGTTTTGACCACAGTGCCCAGGTATAGTCAAGCAAGGCTGCTTTGGCCTGTAGTCACACCCATGCTGCATCTTCAATGAGAATTTCATAGACACATCCACCTCATGATGCAGCTAGCCGAGGACTTTGTAACTGGGAAAAAGATTCAACTCTGAAGTAGAGATTATATTGTTGGCACTACTTCTGAGATGAACACTTTCTCTGTTGAAGCTACTTGGAACTGAGAACTGCCATGCGGATCTCGCCTGTTGGCTGTTCTGGCAAGTAGAACTCTAGCTCAGCTGAAAAGATGAGATTAGCTCTTGCTGCCCACTTCTCTGCCCCAAGGGGCCAAGAGGAGCCAAATGAGGATATTAATGCGGAGAGGAACGTCCAAAAACCCTTCATAATTTCTGCCTGCCCCCTTTGATTTGTGCATAGGTTCCTTTGTAAATTCCCTTTTCATGTAAAGATCTAAGGAAGTCATGGTCTCAAGTCAAGAATAGAAATTGAAAACCAATTACCCAAGATCATCAGCTATTGTCTGCCCAAAGTTCAAAGTACACTTTAGGTCAAACAGCTGGTGAGTATTTGCTCATGATCAGTCTGGTTCACACAATGGAAAGTGTGTGGAATTGAGGGCAGATTCTTGGCCAATAGCTGGTTTGAAATAGTGAGATAATGCCCTATCTCTTCTTCTGATACCCTTTGAATGTCTGTTGACATCAAAAAAATGATGCCAGTTTTACGAAGCTGGATTAGATTAGACCTTCGTCTTGTGGCCAGGTTTGCTCTTCACCTCACCTCCAAGGCAGAGCAGTGACCCCTGCCCCTGTATACAGTACTGTTATCTCCACCTGCACGGCTACGTGGCCTGCCTGCTCTCAGCTCAGACTGGCAGCAATAAACGTTTTTGATTGCAACAACAGTGTAAGTTACGAAAAGAATGAGCAGCATACAACGTTAATGTCATAACATTCTGTAAATCAGCCACATGATTACATTTAATTCTTTTCTTTACTTCTACCCTAGTAACTAAATGACTATTAAAGGGAACTTTTTTTGCTCCCACCATATGTAGGTCAGAAAAAAGAGTATCTGCTTATAACTCATTGGTTATCATTTTCTTTCAGAAATATCTAATTTGGAAGCCTTATGTATCGGCACTTTTTGTTGCTATTCCTAAACATACTGCTGTTAGGTGGACCGGTACTTTTCAGTTCAGCTCAGGAGTGACCTGCACGTGCTGTCTAAAGACACTTGTCCTGCATCCTGTCTAGTTTTTTGTAAGAATAAGTGTTCAGATTTTTGTTCACAAATTTGCGTGTTTTCATGAAAGTTCTTGATTACTTACCTAGTTGGCTCTGCTATCTTGCATGTTTATTGCTTTTTAAAGCACTCGCAAAAAGGCTAATGTGAAATGCACAGCATTCTGGCGGCATGTATACCTGTAGAATGACTAGATGGGTCTTGAGGGGCCTTTGGCCATAGAGACCCAATTAGCCTGATATTTGCATTTGATTGCATTCTTATAATAATACAATGTCTATTTTTTTTCTTATAATAAGCAAAAAGATTAGGTACCATGTGTTAAGTGCTCAGCATGTGTCAAATGTTGCCGAGTTCAGTATTTTGATGATCTACAGCAAACCTGAGAAGTAGGTGCTGTTTTCCCAGTTTTTTCGAGGAGGATACTGAGGCAGATAAACTGTAAAGCAATCGACTAAAGATCACAGTCAGCGTGTGACAGGCAGGATCGAACCCCAGGTCTTTGTAACTCCAGTAGCATGATGGTGAGTGGCAACTGTAGTGCCTTCCAATCAGACATAGGCAGAGAAGAATAGGGAATAAAATTTGTGTAATTGTATGTAATATTCATGCAACTGCCACGAAAATGCTTGGTGTGTTGGTTAGCATTTTACACTTTTAAAAATAAAAACGTTTGTTAAAATTTAATTTTGTTATGAAACTTTTCATTCTTCATTAGTAAACTAGTAGGAAAAAAATTTTAGTGCATAAAAGTGAATTGGAGAACAGAAACATGCATAGTCTTGTCGCCCAGAAATAACTACTGTAAATTTGGGGTGGGGGATTTCTTCTGCTTTGCAATTAAACCACACTGTGCTTTTGTTTCCCAGAGTTATTAATATTATATATGACTCCCATAACTCCAGTGGCTGTATAATAGGTGTTTGGTTGTACTTATCACAGTATATCCCTGACTCTCTGAGATTTAGTCTACTTTTTCACAGTTGTATTTCAGTGATTATCTTGTCTTTACCATATTTAAATCTGTTTGCTTTAGAAGGATTCTATGAAGTAGAACTGCAGGATTAAAAGGTGTGAGTATTTTAAGGTTCTTGATAAATTGTTTTTCCAAGAGATATATCATTTTACCCTCCCACCAGCAAAACGTATGAGTCATTGTATCCTCACTCGAGTCAACTAATACCCATTTTCTCTTTGCCTATTGGTAGACATCAGGCAGTATCTGAGAGCTTCCTTTGATTATAGTACAGTATGGCAATCCTGATCCACATAAATGTTTTATTTATCGTCAATATATTAGTATGGTATTGTTGGTATTATTTTAATTTCAGATTAAGCTTGGCTTTTCGCAGAATCTGTCTGGAAATGAATCAGTGAATCAGAGAGATGCCAATGAGACAGATGAGGGTACTGTTACCAGGTGGAAACTGATGTCTCATAGCACCAGTCCCATTTATACCTGTCTATTCTTTTGCATACGTCATGAAAACAATTACATTGAGAAAGCAATACATTGGTCTCTGACCAGCAAGAACTGAAGAAGCTGCTTGGTGCTTCCCCAGCATTCCTAAGCATGCCTCTGTAGAAATGTAATCCTATCTCCAAAGAGAAGTTTGAGAAAGGGCTATTGAGTTCAGATTAACTTGTAGGATTCTTTCAGTTCCTGGGGGGTTGGAAGCTATAGTAAAATGTAATTTTTACTGTTTAGGTTTAGATTCGAGTGGGTTTGAAACATAGATTCATAGATGACTAAACATTGGTTATCCTATTTAGTGTCTCAGTAATGTACTTTCTCCCTAAAAGTATTTTCAAAACACAATTTTTTTTAAATGTCCAGTATATCGTTCATCCATTCACATGTCGGGAACCCCCATTAAGGTCAGCACGTAGTACGAAATTTTGGGCATACAAAGTTGACTAAGATATAGTTCCTACCCTCCAGGATTGCAGACCTGTGAACTTACATGTGAAACATATAGAGATAAGTGCTGTAATAGGTATGCAAAGGATATACAGAAGGAATGAGTCATAAACTTGACCTGGAAGCAGTCAGAGACTATCTTCACAGATGAACAAAATGACAAGGATTGATGGGAAGGGCATTCACGGTAATGAAAATGGCCTGTTAAAGGCAAGGCGAGACAGAGGAGTGTGAGATCTTTTGAAGATCACAGTATGGTGGTAGCATAGGGGGAGTTATAAGACACAATTTCAGGGTAGACATAGGTAAAACCATTTGAATTATATAAAAGCATTTGGACATAGTCTGAGACAAAATGTCAAATCTGTTTAAATTCCTATAGAACTTGTGACCCAGCTATGACATTAATGACATTTCCATTTAAATAGATAAGAAAGTTGGAAAGTATAAAGTGCTTGTCTTTGTATGAGTATATTTCCATATGTACAGCCTTATAAATGCATCCTCAACAATTTTTCAATACTAGATTTTAGACTCTGAAAGCACAGGAACATTGCATGCCCTTTTAGATGGCTAGAACTAGAGAATAAATCATTCTAACTGGGAAGAAAGAAACGCAGGAAATTGTGTAAAATGCCAAAGGCCTTCCAAGTATGTCTTAACCATTAAGTGATCCAGGGAATATTGCTGTTGGCTACAAAAATGAAAAATAAAAAAGAAGAAGAAGAAGCAGGCAAATACCAGATTGGAAAAGGATTTGTCAGCTTCCAGCATGTGGCGACTTTGGGGAAAGTATTCTCTGTAGACTTCAACTTACTTCTCTCCTTTAAAATCAATAGTCTTATGAGAACAACGTAAAGAAAGGAATACTATCTCAGAACAAGTCGATTTCAAGTGTAAGTGATTATTTATGTTTCCGGATGTCACAAAGAATAGTGGGGTGTGAGAGGGAGCTGGTAAACGTGATGATACAAAACCATTACTGCTGAAATGACCGACTGAGAAGTGGTAATCTAACGTCCTAGACGAGAATGCAAGGTAGTGGTTACGTCCACGGGGTCTGACACCTGGCTGCTTGGGCTTTCACTCCAACACTGCCACTTAAATCGGTGGGTTCTTACATGTTACTTCATCTCGTTCCTGTTTCTTTGTCTGCAAAATGGGGATGACGGTGGGTTCTCTGAACCCTCAGTGACACGTTATGTAGCTCAAGTGTGTTGAACTCTAGGAACAGAACCTGGAACGTAGTAAGCACTCAGTTTAATGAGCTGTCATGACTTTGATCCAATTCAAACGCAGTTGTGCATTTCCAACCAGCCTTTAACCTGGTGTCTGTTGGGAACAGTAAGTTTCTGTACCAGACGTGTGTGTACAGAGCTGCAGTCTGTGGTTATTCAGTAAACCCTTAAATGTTACAGCACGTAGGCATTTATCTTCACTTTTATGTTTCCTGTCTCTTCGTTGAGGTTCTCACTGAGATCATTAAGCATTCTTATAACGAGTGTTTTGAACTCTGCATCTGGTAGATTGCTTTTCTCCATTTTGTTTTGTTCTTTTCCTGGAGTCTTGTTGTGTTCTTTCATTTGGGACATGTTTCTTTGTCTCATTTTGTTTGGCTTCCTGTGATTGTTTCCATGTGTTAGGTAGAGCTGCTATGTCTCCAGTGTTGGTAGAGTGGCCTTTGGTAGTAGATGTCCCGGTTCAGTCTCCCGGGCACCTGAGCTGGGCACCCCTTGTATGGGTTGTGATGCCTCCCTGTTTAGTTGAGCTTTGTTTGCTGTAGGTGTGGCACTGGAGAGATTGACCCTCAGGCTGACTGATTGGGAAGACTGACTGAGACTACAGTGGAGGAGCTCCAGGGGTTGACCCTACAGAGGATTAACTTTAGCTGGACTCGGTTGTTTGCTGAGTCTGCACTTCATGTGTGTTGTTTGTTGAGGTGGTTGGGTGGTACTCTGATGTGGCATGAAGCTGACTACCGGTTATGTGGGTTCTAGGACCTCTTGGCCAGGACAAGCAGTGCTGGGCTTGGAGACACTCCGGAGCCTAAGACACTCTGGAGACTAAGCTGTAAAGTGAGGCCTGCTGCTGCTAGCGCCAGGCTTGGGGCTGCTTAGCACGGGGTATGGGGCATGCCAAGGCCAGATGCTGCTTGTTTGTGGTTTGTGAACCTTTGAGAGATCTTAGGAAAGTCTGCAGCATGAGCCAAGACAGGCTGTCTGTATGTAGAAACCACTGGAAGCAGCTGGAGTGGGCCAGCAAGTTGGTTGGGACAGGGTCTCAGGGAATCACCGGGGCCAGGCAAATGGTTAGCCCACCTGTGCCTACACGGGAGGGAGGGCTCCGTGAAAGAGACAATGGCTTCAGCCAGCACTTCTGTTTGGGAGAAAGCTGCCCCTCCAGCCATTGCCCTGATGTCAGAGAATTCAGTTCCTCCCTGTAAGTCCCTGGTGCCTTTTGAGCTGCTACCCCAGCACTGATGCTCAGAACGAGAGAGTCCGAATAAGTCCGTGTATGGGCCTTTTAAGAGGAACACCTGGGACTCTAGAAGCCTGCCATCTCACTCAGCCACAATCTCTGCTGGTTTTCACAGCCAGAAGTTATTGTGAGTCCTCTTCGTGGCATCGGAACCCTGGGCTGTGGGGAGCCTGATGGGACTGGGATTCCTCACTCCTCAGGGGGAATCTCTGCAGCTAGGATGTCCCTCCCGACTCTTAATTGCCACATGTTGATGTGGGACCAGCCTTCTCTGTATGTCTGTCCCGCCTACCGGTCTCCGCATGGCTTCTGTATGCCCTTAGTGTAGAACTGCTGTTCAGCTACATTTCAGGCAGTTCTCAACAGTGGTTGTTCTTTGTTTAGTTGTAATTTTGATGTGGTTGTGGAAGGAAGCGCGTACAGTGTTTGTCTACTCCACCATCCTGACCACCGTAGGCCTCTAGAATTTCTCAAATTCGTTCAAAATGCTTTTTTGAAGGACGCATCTTGAATAATCCTTATTCTCAAACTCCTTATTTTTTTTACTTTTTAAAAATTTGTCACGGGCAGCCTTTCTGTGTAAGCATAGCTAAGTAAAAGAATATTCTAACTCTTAAGTCTTTGTTACTTAGTAAATTGCTCTTGACAAACAAGAGAAGTAGAAAGGGAATCGTAAATGCAGAAGCTGAGGTTTGCTATATAGAGCGGCTGCTGGCTATTGACAGGAGAGCGGATGCCTGCCTCTTGAATAATCTGAAGGACACATTCCTTCTTAGCGCCCCTTCCCAGAGGGAATGCTCTTGGGACATGGCAGGATGCATCAGCCTTCTGCCTTTCTAAGAAACCGTGAGTCACGTACACGCTTGTCTCTCCTTAAGCATTTTTACTTCCTTTGGAAACTGGTCGAAGAAAAGGTTGCTATGGGCAGTGCTGTGTCTTTTCTCAGAACCCCTGCTTGATAACCTCCGTCTACCCAGGATGCACCTGACATGCAAATGAAGAAGAAAATATTCTTGCCTCACAATCTAGTAGTAAGAAAGAAACTTTCAAAATATAAAACAAATTCCCCTTTAACTCTGAAGAAATGGGAGCAGTGTTCTTTAACTCCATGTTTTTTTGATAGATACAAGGATTTTTCTATTAAACATTTTTGTTCCAAAAGGACTTTTATCATTGTTCTGGCTTGAAACCTGGAAATCAAGGCAAAAAGCAGCCAAGTGCAAGTCTCTGTGGAAAACAACATAAATAGATATAAAGATAAAAGTCTCCTAAACCGGCTTTGGACACTACCTGGCAGGTTTCGCTCTGGTTCCTCTGTAGAAACTGTTGACAGGCACGTGGTAGAGAGCAGCTTCCTGTCAGCCTGTCGAGCTGTGCCCATAGTCATCCAGGAGAGTCAGTGTCTCCCGCCATGGCCGCATGTAGGGGAGCAAAGGCCTGCGGTAGCTGATAGAAACAATCAATAATTTATTCAAAGATTTAGGAAACAGAGCACTTGATTTTGTTCATTACAATTGGCATACTTTATGATAGCGCCTATTTTCTTACATAATTCTGAGATGTACAAAATATAGAGGTATTCCTACTCTTAACTTTTAAAAAATTGTCATGGAAACTTTCATTGTTATCAAACTGTCATGCTTTAACGAGTTAGAAAAGCATAAGGTCAATATGAGTTGTAAGTTCTGATGTTTTACAACACAGTCCTATCCAGGGCTGGGGTAGGGGTGGCTTTCATGGGATTATTGCATAGTGTAGGGTAGGACTGGTTCATGGCAGGGTGGCTGGAAATACTGAAATTGTACTTCAGAAAGAACTTGAACTTAATGTGTGCGGTGGGGCTTGCATTGGCAGTGACTGCCCTTCATGTCTAGTTTGTGTCTCTCTCTTGCCGGGACAGGAATTCTGAATTCCAGTTCTGGGTGGCATTCGCTGCAGTCAGCTTGTGAGAGCTGATCACTCTGGACTTCCTGGGGCCGCTGGCCCTGGATTCACTGCAGGCAGAAGTAAACCTAATTCTAGAACCGCGAAGGTAAAAATGAATCCAAATTGGTTGTTTCATCTGCTTTACAATTTAAATTGAACCAATCTGAATCGAGAACCTAACTTGAATTACTCTGTGCTTGGAACCTGTTTGAAGCGGTTTAGCCTGAGCCTGTCTGAAGCGTAAGTGACGTCATTCCCAAACAGCGAGGGTGTTTTTGAGGCTGTATCACATTTCAACATACATGCTCTTTAGTTTTCCAGTGTCTCTTTTCGTAATCTCTCTCTTTATATTTCCCTTAGCCAGGGCTTCTCAGCGTCGGAACTGTTGACACTGGGGCCACATACCTTTTGTGTGGAAAACTGTCCTGTGCACCATCAGGTCCTCTGTGCTCTGGATGCGGGTCACCAACCCCCACCCCCAGCCGTAAAACAAAAATGCCTCCAGACAGGTCCCAATAGCCTCTGTAGGCAAAAGCATCACCCTTCCCCCCACCATTGAGAACCACTGGTGCAGATGAGAAAAGAAGAGGTCCACAGACTGAGCCCCGGGAGCCCCCCAAAGTGTAAAGATTGGGGAATGAGAGGGAACCAGCAGAGGAGAATGAAAAAAGAGCAGGTGGTGAAGTTGGAGAAATGAGAGAAAATAGTGTCCCAGAAACCAAATAAGGAAACTGTTATAGAAAAGAGGGAGCCACCATCTGTGTCAATACTGCTGCTCATTAGGCTGCCTGAGTCGAAGACTCACTCAGTACGGATTTAACAGGCAGAGTGATGACCGGTGATACCCCTGGATTACTGCAAACAGGAACACGTATTTGATGTAGCTTGTGACATATAAATGCAGATTAAAATTCGGAAGATGGTCACAAGGCAAATAATCTTTGTTATTATAAAAGTATAAGATGACAATTTAGAGTTTGTGGCATGTGACCATCAGTATAAATTGAGTATGTTTTAATAATTTCTAATAAACTATTTTACAAATTCTAAGCCTTTGTGCCTAGTCCAAGGAATACAGTAAGTAAGGTATGTGCTAAGGTACGGTACGTGGTATATACTAAGTAGAGAATGTGATATTATATGCTATCAATAAGAGCTCAAGCACTGATATTTTGAGTTTAAATATTTGTGAGTGGCTTCAGAACAATTCATAAAAATGTGACTCTGTGCTTGCATTCACTCTAAAATGCTTTCTTGAGTCAGAAGGAAGAGGCTGGCTTTGGATCTAGCAAAACTAGAGTAGAGATGAAAGGTTTGCTGACACTAGAGCATTGCTGTGTGTGTTGCAGTAGAAAAATGGCTTTAGACCTTACTATTACTCAGGTTAACCCACGTGGTAAGATGAATAACGGCCCCGCCAAAGATGGCCATGTCTGAATCCCTGGAACTTGTGAATGAATATGTTACCTTACACAGCAAAAGAGACTTTGCACATGCGTGATTAGCTAAAAGAATTTGAGCTGAGGAGATTCTTCTGGAGTAATCTGGGCCCAGTGTCCTTAAGCCTGGAGAATGTTTCCAGACCATGGTACTGGATTATCCCTTGGGCCCAATGTATTACAAGGGTCAGAGTCAGAGAAGGCAATGTGATGACACAATGCTGGAAAAGACGATAGGATCCTGGAAACAGATCAGAACAATGTGTTTTGAAGATGGGGAAAGAGACAGGGATTGCAGGCAGCTTCTAGGTGCTGGAAAAGTCAAGAAAACAGATTTCCCCCTAGAACCTCGGGAAGGAGCGCAGTCCTGAGAACACTTTCATTTTAGCCCCATAAAACTCATTTTAGGATTCTGACCTCCAAGATAATAAATTCATGTTGTGTTAAGCCGCTGAGTTTGTGGGAATTTGTTACAGTGACAACAGGAAAGTAATACATTCCAATTCAGAAGGCAAGTTTTCCTCATTATCAGAGATCTCAACACTCGTCTGTGGGCCTTATCTTATGTCAGGGAATGAGCCTTCTGATTCTGAAGGAGCAACGTAAATATGCTAATCAAAATATTGTTGCATTATCATTTTCAAAAGCAAAATGAAGTTGATCGTCGTTTCTTGGGTAATTGGGTGGTATGGGTAAAAAAAAAAGTCTGTCATTTTTACTACCTTGTTAATAAGACAGTTAATCTTTTTTTTAATTTATTTATTTTTAATTGTTATTCAAGTAGTTTTCTGTCTTTTACTCCCATCCCAGCCCACCCCCCCTGTGCTCCCCACCTCCCTCCCATTTCCACCCCCCTTAGTTTTTGTCCATGTGTCCTTTATACTTGTTCCTATAATCCCTTCCCTTTTCCCCCCTGAAATTCCCTCCCATCTCCCCTCTGGTTACTGTAAAACAGTTAATCTCGTCATGGCTAGTTTTTACACAGGCTTAGTTTCTTGTGTAGATTTTATTTTGGGGACAAAAATTATTTGTGACTTATACCATGAAATAATCTTTGTCACTGCTGAGATACTGTCTCCTTCATCCGGAAATTGCACCAGGGGCATATTTTCTTACTGCTTTCCCTCCCCACCTCGACAGTTATATCCAGGGGGAAGTTAGTGTAACAGTGTGTCAAGCCACCCAACAGTTAACATGAAAACATGTAAGTTTTTCCTTGGTAGTATTTTTTAGCATCTTTACAGTTGTCTGAAGCAATGAGTGTAAACTGGAACTTTTTTTTTAATATAGGTTTTATTTGTTTATTTTTTAGAGAGAGGGGAAAGGAGGGAGAAAGAGAGGAAGAGAAACACCCATGTACGAGAATCAGTTGCCTGTCCCAGGCCCCCAACAGGGACCCAGCCCGTAACCAAGGCATCTGTCCTGACCGGGACCCTTCCGTTCGCGGGCCGGCGCTCAGGTCACTGAACCACACCAGTTGTGCCTAAAACTCTTTATAAATATAAGGAAATGGATCATCTTTCAGTCCGAATGTTTGGCCCTTGAGGAGAGGAAAGAAAGCACTCTCAGATCTGGAGATCTTGAGATGGTGCTGGTTAATATAGTTATCTGTGCAGCTGGCATTTTGATTTAAATCTGGGAAAATTCTGTCTGAATTGGACTTAATCTTGTAAACCTAAATCCACGTTCCATTCCATTGTAGTGTTCTTTTCACTTGTAGTTTCCATCTGCAGCTCTCAGATAAATCTGTTATCCACAGAACATTCAGGGCTTCTTCAGGATAAAGACAAGCGGGGAACAGATTGGGTTTCTTTTTTTACTCTAATTTTTTATTTTTATATTTTAAAAATATTTTATATTTCTGTGGTTAGCAGGCCTTTATTGGGTATGACAAGTTTTTTTTTAAAGCTTGCAGCCTCGACACAAGCCCCTAATTATATGTTGTACAACTTCTGGTCCAAGCAAATTTCATATTCGGGAAATACATCGCTAATGCCTCATTTACATTATATAATAGATTTTGAGATTGTAAGAGGTAAAGTTTAACCTGGTGACGGGGGTCACTCCACTGCCCTTTCTGAATAGGAGCCATTTCAGAATTACAGTGTGCTCTCTGTATTATTATTACTGTGTTTTAAAATAATCTTAACAGGTGAGCATTTCTTCTTTGGCAATTCATATGAAAACCTTCTAGTTCTTTAAACAAAGAGCATTTTTAAACGGGGAATTAGCACAATGCAATTGCTAATGAAACCACTTTCTGGATATTATTTCTTTGTGTTTCCTCTTCTCTTGAGAACTTACCGTTTTTTTAAATGGCCACTAGACTTCAGCGTTTCGCAT
>PVKM010043590.1:0-12475 GCA_004027735.1 Carollia perspicillata | reverse complement strand
GAACTGCTGTTTTACAGTTGGCAGAGTATTTTCACCTTTATTAATTCGCTCTTCACGTGGCACTTTCCCTGGAGTGGAACCTCAGCAGGTTTTCTCATACTAATTTATCATCAATAAACAGAGAAGCTAGTATGCAGCCATACCGCCCTGAATGTGCCCGACCTCGTCTCATCTGGGAAGCTAAGCAGGGTTGGGCCCGGTTAGGACTTGAATGGGAAACAGAGAAGCTTCTTCCACGGTTACTGATCTAATCAAAGTTTTCAGGACTGTCACCTGTGAATGTTGCAAACCTCCAATTAAAAAAAAAAAACAACTATATAAATATCCATCTGTCTTTCCTTATATCTACTTTTATCTCAGACATAATGTTGAAATCAGTAAAAGCCAAAACAGCTTCTATGGATATGAGGTTTCTCAAGATTTACTTAAATGGACTGCTGATAGAATCATATTTCTAACTTCAGAAATGTGCACCCATACCTAGAACCTCGAAAATCAGGAAGAGAAGATTTTGCTTCATAGATACTTGGTAGTGTAAGGTCATGATTTTTAAAAAGTGTTGTGGCCTAACTACATTCCCATGATAATAATGATAATGGTAAAGATCTACTGGGTTCCTATTATGTGCCGTAAACTTCACTAAGCACTGTGCACCCACGAGGTATAGGGTGGGGTCCACGTCCTCAAGTAGTTTACACTCCAGTTGGGAAGACCCGCTCAGGCTAAGTGGCGGATGCTTGGTATGGAGAAAAAGTTGGTCGGTGGAGAAATGGCTCTGATCTGGTACAGTCAGAAATGACTTAGGGAGGAGGTAGGATGATTTAAAGACCTCAAATGAAGGGTAGTATTTAAATAAAGGATGGGGTATAGGAAGAATGCTTCAGGCATGGGTAGCAGAAGAACCTAGTGTTCAGAGCCGGGGCTGCATGAGTCACATTAGAAGACAACCGGCAGAAGAGGGCGACTGCAGTGAAGTGTTGCTATCAGAGAGGGCAGGTTCACAGGCCTAGGAGTCCAGGTGAAGCTTAAACGTCAAATCAGGGGGCTAGATCGACAATGACAGCAATCATATACTGTATGATAATTGATATCGTAAACACAGTAGTAATAATGATTGGTGCTGACACTGAGTATCTAATATTTATCCGGTCCCACAGTAGATGTTTAATGTGCTCTCTCACTTAATCGCTCTTTAAATCAGCAAGTATTCATTTTCCTCTATAATCCTCAAAGCCACCCAATAATGCACCTGCTATCACTGCCATTTTAAAGATGAAAAAACTGAGGCTTGGTAGGGCTTAATAACTTATGCAAAGTCACACAGCTAATCAACAGCAGAACCAAGATCTGGCCCCGAGGCCGACTGACAGAGCCTGCTGTTTAGTACGATGCTGCACTGCCGGTCCCTGAGTCTTTTTCAAAGGCAGGAATAATGGAAGTTGTGTGGGGAGGTGGGGAGGTCAGGGCAGAGTCTGGAGGTGGGGTTACTGTTACAACAGGCCAGACGGTGAAGTGGTGACTGGTGTCAGGAGAAAAATGAGAAAGGGGTTTGCGGAGAAATTGAGGTGAGTGGAAAGGTGAAGATGAATTCCAAACCAGCGGAGGAGTGAGAGTGCTCGGGACTTTGTGCTGGAGGAGAGACAGAGAGGAAGGATTCGGAGGCGTTTCCAGAGATTCGAGCCTGGGACTTGAATGTGTGTGACATGTGTTTATGATAATCAGGATCCCATGATGTCTTAAAAATACTAGAATATGTGCGTCTAAAAAGTAAGGTCCTTCAATGTAGTTACCTTAGGAAGTTCTGGTCTTGTTTTGGCGATGCTGTCTTTGCTAAAAAGTATTGGGAACGCTTCCTTTAGGAGTGGCTTCAGCCGCATGAGAGAGGGCTCCTAACTTCAGCCAGGAATGTCACTTCTCTGCCTGAACCCCCCTTGATATTCCAAACTTGGCTCCCAATCACTTACCTGTTCAAAAATAATAGCTGTAAGGGATTCTATTAGTCAGGGTTCTCCAGAGAAACAGGACCAGTAGGATATATTCACATATATTCATTCTAGGGATATATCCCAGGAAGGCCAGTGCTGTAGTTCAGCGGAGTCTGAAGGCCTGGGAACCAGCCGAGCTGATGGTGTGGACTCCAGGCAGAGGGCAGGAGAAGGCCAACGTCCCAGCTCATGCAGATAGGCAGAAGGGGGCAAATTCTTCTTTCCTCTGCCTTTTGCTCTATGCAACCCCTCCCATACGGGGATGATGCCCACCCATATGGGTGAGGGCCATCTGCTTTACTGAGGCCACTGATTTAATCCCACGGACACACCCAGAAATGAAATTTAGCCAAATATCTGGGCACCCTCTGACCCAGTCAAGTTACCACATAAAATTAATTGTCCCGAGATGAACCTCTGCCACTTTGGGGGATGTTTTCAGGCTCTTCTCAGTCCCAGGGAGACCACTGGAACAGCTCAGATACCAGGCAGTCCTGGGTTTGAATCCTGACTCAGCCAGATCCTCGGCTGACCCCAGTGCCTCAGGTCTGTCAGCTATAAAATGGATACTATCATTTCTTCCCCAGAATGTTGTCTTTTTAATTTGGATGCTTTCAGCAGCAAATAACAGGAAAGTAATCTCAAATGGACTTAAACATTGTGGAAATTGACTTGCTCACATAGAGAGAAGTCCAGAGGTAACGTGGGCTTCAGGTGGAATGGAATCAGTGGGGCCGAGTTTAAGTTTTCTCCAGTTCTCATATCTCTGCCCTCTTCTGATTTTCAGCTTTGTTGTTAAGCTGGCACCCTTTGAATTTGCAAGAAGGTCATTCATTAACAGTAACTGAGGCAATAGGCTTCCTCCATGTCTTGTTCAGGAGATGGAAAAACCCTCCTCCAACAGTTGAATATAGGCACTTCTTTTCTGTCTGTTAAGACCCTCTTAGGACACGTGCCTACCCACGGACAAATAGCCAGCAGTGAAATGCCATGCATGAATTGGCTTAGCACGGGGTGGTCTGGGCGTTGGAAAGGATTAAACAGTATAACCCGTGGCCATTTCCACCCATAGCTAACACTCAGTAAAAGTTAGTTGGTTTTCCTAATAATGGAGAGAGTACTATTTGGGACAATTACATATGCCTGCCTCACTATATGTGGAATGTTCTTTCTCTTTAATGTTTATCTTTACTCCCTCCCTTAGTCTATGGGCACAATCTCACTTCCCATCAGAATGGAATACAGGGCCTGCAAAAATTGGAATAATAGTCCTGCTTATTTGTGCATGAAAAGCATCTTCATTTTTAAGTACAAAGGTAGAAACTAGGACATATGACCAGGAAAGGAATGCTGAGTGGGGGCTGGGAAAAAGGAGGAACTGGGAATCGGGAGCAGAGGTACCGAAGTGACGGTGACTTTTCTTTTGCTCTAGTCCACTCCTGGTGCCATCTCTGCCCCCAGAATGGCTCATTATGGGGGGGTGTGGAGAGAAGGCGGGTCTTCCCAGCAATTCCAGGGAAGTTTTAAACAACTCATCCATCCAGGCACACTTAGGACCTCATTTCATCTTTAGGTATTTGGCAACTAGCTGGGAAAGACCAGAACTGAAGCTTTCACACCTATTTAGCACCTGGTTAAGCATCACTTGGCACCTGCCAAATGGGTTTCTACCATTTAGGGGGAATTTGCACTGATTACTGTACTAATTAAGCAGAAGTCATTGCCACTCACAATCATTAGGCTAAATAGGTTTCTGGGGAAAAGTCTTGATAAGCAGCTGCCCAAATGAAATGGATTCAGAGGCACCCCACGCACGCAGACTCATGCACTGGCAGTTGCTCGCGCACCATCAGCCAGCACCAGCTGCATTCTTCTGACCAGGTTCTGCATGGTAACTGAACCCGGGGACAGTGGTGGTCTCAGAACTAGGCGACATGGGTTGCGGAGTTTTAGAAGGTGAGATGCTCATACTTAATTGAGGTTTATACCAAGTACCAAATGTAAGGGCAAGTCCTGAATTAAGTAGACACATCACACATGCTTTGGCTTATAATTCTCTTTCCTTTTATTTCCTTTGTATAAATGTTTTGGGAGTAGGCAATCCTCTGCCCCAATGACTTTTGACCTTGCCTTGTAGGTTACTTAGAGCATTTTATGGCCTCATTTTGTGATTGAAGTGTAGTAGGGTGTCTGGACTATGAGTCTTAGGGTTTATAGGAACTTGGCATTTGCTGGACGGTAATTCTGAGAGGTGGAGGTGTGTAGTAGAGAGGGTATGTAGTGATAGTCTTGATATTCAGCACATCGGGAATGCTTGTGAGTGACTGAGGACCTGTCCTGTGGGCAACAGACTCTCATAAGAGACCGGGGAATCCTCAGGTAACAACATCAGGCAGTAGTCCTAACATAAGTGCTTTCAATCAAGGCATCGACTGTACCTGGAGATGTACCATTCTATCTTTTTTTAAAAAAAAATATGGCTACTGCTTTTTACAAAATGTTGTTCTAGAGGTCAGTGGAATGTTGAACCTGGATGATATTATGAAATATATAATTTGGGCAAGGAACTGACCTGTATATATTTGGGGACAAAATTTACTACTTTGAGATAGGCTTGAGGCATTGTATTGGCTACTTCTGAGAGTATCATGAGGTCTGTACATTGTCCTGATATCACACATGCCAATACATGTCTGTCCTTACCAGATTTTCCTGGAACCCTCAGCAAGGCTGTTTTTTTGGCGGGAAGATGGAGAGCTCCATATCATTTAAAATTGTGCTGATGATTTGAGCAATTGCATCTCCCTTCCTGGAAGGTCAGAGAAAAGAATTCAATCTGGAGCCAATGGAAAATTTCAAACATGGGCACAATGTCATTGCTGTAAAAATCTGTCCATCCCAGTATTTCCCAATGGCCGATTTGTGTCAGGCAGTTTTCAGTGAGGGAAAATGTGGCTTAAATAAAAATATGGAGAGTCCCTTGGAGTTTGTTCTAATGGGAGGCTATTGCCAAAAGTCTTGAGGGAGCAGAGCTAGGAACAGTGGCTTGGAGGGAAGCGTCTTCAGGAAGCTCCCACAGAGGCCCTTGGAAAGTTTAGTGGGGAGGGAGAGCCCGACAGAGAGGTGACTGTGAGGGCACGAGCCCTTTCAGAAACACGTAGAAACCCTGGGGGTTAATGAAGTGAGGGAGGGATTCCCAACCCATTTAATCGTTCAAAATAAAGGGGAGGGTGGCCTGGGCATGCCTGGTAATTTGGGACACACGGGCAGCAGACATTTGGGTGACATTTAAATTCTGTTCTGCTAGGGACTCCCGTCATTTAGTGCAGTACTTGGTACCTGCTACGAGTATATTAAAAAGCTCTTATGCATATCAAATAAGAACAGACACAGAGCTGTCCTCTACATACTAAAGTTCTTCACAAAAGTTAGCTATCACAGCTGATTATAAGATTGTAATGACTTATCAAGTTCATTTCCTGGGAGAAGGAGGGAAGGGATGCAGGTGGGAGATGATGGAAACAGGGAAAGAGCGTGGAGATGGGGCGCGGGGGGAGCTGAAGACTTCAGTCCCCAGTTGTAGCTGAAAGGGACTGCACCCTTTGATTTTGAGAGAAGAGCATTTCATCTTTTGAGTCACCTTTTGTTTTAGGCCTGGTCTCACCTGAGCCCCAGTGTCCAGTTGAAGGAATGGCGCATCCTGCCTTTTTCCTCTTTGTTTTAAGAGACACGTATGGATGCCCCAGCAGCTTGCTATTGCCCCACCTTCACAGAGTGCTGGCTGAGTACACTCAACAGATCAACCGCCCCTGGGCTTCAAAGAGCAGTCCCTAACAAAGCTGCCAAGGAGCACAAAGCCACCAGCAAGCTTCCTTCCTCTTGTTCTGTAGTCACAAAGCTGTTCCCTGCCTGTAACGCAGAAGGTTGAGCCCAGAGATCTCGACTGCTGATTGCTCATTTGGATACCCTGAAAAAAACCACAAGGAGGACTGGATGGCACAGCCATAGCCTTTATTACTCACATTACAGGGAACACCGACTGCGGCAGATCAGCGAAGCAGGACTGCACCCCCGAGTCCAAGCCTTGTTTTAAGGGGTCCCAGCCAAAGAGGACCCATGTCTTGCTTGTGACTCTGAACTATATTACCTCGGTGTGTACATGCAGAGGGAAAAAAAGGTCAAGAAGCAGTCACACAGGACAAGGAGCTGCTCCCAAAAGGAGATAAGGAGGGAATTACAATTCGTTTCCAAAGTAGTACCCATTCCTTCTGACCAGGGGCCCTCTGGCCAGCCTTCCATCATGGGGTTTGGAAGAGCCATGTCCAGCACGATCCCACACTGCCCCTCTACATGTACAAAGCACCCCAGGGACAGATCCCTTTGATGGGAACTTTGGGTGGTGTGTGTGGACCATCTACACTTGGCCTGAGCTGTGGGATGGTGAGAAGTTCAGGTGTTACATCTGCTCGGCTGCTTCTCCACATGTAGATTTCCCCCCCAGTAAACCCTATTTTGTATCTGCACGACATGATCCCTTCTGCTCCTTGGGAACTGGAGTCCTTTTCAAAATGAGGTTAAGTTTCTCCAGGTACCTGGAATAGCAGAGGAACAATCCCCCTACCGCAAGAGATTAACAATCCAGAGAACTTTTTCCTGGGAGCAGATGAAAAGGAGAGAGGCAAGAAGGGTAGATCGATTTTTCTTGATGCTGAAAAGAAGCCACTTTTTAGAATTTTCTTTTGAAAAGGATGTCGATTAATGCTTCTCTTACTACTTCCAGAAGCTATCTAGACCTGCTGGCTGCTTGAGGGATGGCTGATTTTTTTGTTTGTCTTCAGGGAAAATAGTTAAGGGGTTGCTGAGGGGGGTAGGTTCTCTCTGACTCCTGAGTGAGGACAGAAGGACAGATGTCCCTGATGGTGAAGTGTGGACCAGTGGAGGGATTTGTTGATCGGCACGCGAAGTGCATGACAGTACTGTGGGCACAGTGGCTGGGGTGGGCACAGCTCCTGTCTGGAAGGATCATCCATCCCTCTACAGCCTCCAGTTCAGTTGTCTGTTTCTTCCAGAAAGTACCCTGGAGAGCTCACCCGAGGCCCCTGGGCAGATGCCCTCAGGCGCAGAGCCCCTGCGTCTGGGCAGGGGGTGCTGCCTCATCATCCTGGAAGCTGGCTAAAGTAACTACAGAAGGGATTGATTTCTTTTTCTGCTGAAAAACAGCTTTTCCGCAGATGGAAGGTGGCAGCTCCTGATCCAAGCATATTGATTTGCTGCAGTTGGTCTGCTCAAGTTGTAGAAAAACTCTGCACAATTGGCTGGCTAAGGAAGCAGGAAGGAGGCTCAGCCAGGCAGACTCAAGTTGGGATTGGCCAGATGTGGGCGGAACCTGCAGGCTTTCAACAGTTCTAGTGAGGGGCCACTTCTCCTCTGGCCTAGCCTCTGTCCTCACCGCACTGGCTGCACCTTCAGCATGAGAGTCAGACAGTCCTGGCTTCCAATTTCCCTTCCCTCGGGTACTAGTTAGTGGACTCGATCAGGTACTTAACCTCTTCTCATTCACTTTCATAGTCACAGGATTTTTACTGAGCTCCTACTGCCTGTGCTAAACACTGTGCTAGGGCCTGGGGATAAGGGGTGAGAGCAGCAGTTCCCTCCAGCCATGAATCCCAGCCGGCACTAGCACCACTGTCTGGGGCTGCTGCTCGGTGAATGCCAGCCTCAGGTCCTTGGAAATCCCTGCGCCTTCACACACCTGTGAGGCAGCTTTGGCTTCCTTTGTATTCTGGATATGTGCGAACTGCCAAAGGTGCAGATGGGAGGGAGGCTGCTCGGCTTCCCTCTCCAGCAGTTTAATTGGGAAAGAAACTTGAACCCAAGGTGGCCCCTCATGTTCTGTGAAAAACGCTATTTTGTTTCCTTGAAAAGATTTTGGAAGCAGCCAGAAGCTCTGTCTAGGAGAAGAGACAGGCAGCTGTCACCTGAGAGAGGGCCTAGCATAAATCACATGGACGCCAGAAAAGGAGGGCAGGTTTAGCTGGAACATTAGGACATTTGTGGCTTTTATCTGTTGATGACCTGCCAGGGAATGGGGCTGGGCTTTTATTTTTTTCTTTTCCTACAAATCAACACTTTAGAGCTAAAAGCCCTAGCCCCTGCTGCTCTCCCCTTCAGACAGAGTGAAGGACAGTTCTGGACACCCAAAGATGGCTCTTTAAACATTTCTCGTCCCATGACTGCTGTTCCGGGGCACCCAGTGCTGATCTGGGCAGCACTCCTGTGGCGTTCTCTCCTGGGCTGCCTGGTACCGCTATTATCTGATGCTAGGCGCTGAGCACATTCCAAAGCCGTAGTTCCTTCCAATCAAACATGGCCGTGAACCCACCACAGTCCGCTCTCCTTCCTCCTGCAGCCTCACTATTGTTCTGTTCTTTGGTGACCGCCACAGAACGGAATGCTCTGAAGCACAGGATAGAGGAAGTGTGGGAAACTATGGAAGACGTCCATGCATTCTTAGAGGACAGAAAGCAGGCAAAGACCTGAATGGCGACCGACTCACCAGGGAGAGGGAAGCGCGGGCTGCAGTGACCACGGAGGGCACCGTGGAGAGGCAAACCAGTGTGCCATGGGGGGCGGGCACTTGGGCTGAGCCAAGGGCTTGACTGAAAATCTGTCTGGGTTCAGTTCAAGCCCCAGGTCCTTCCCCAGTCTCGGCAGAGAGGTGATAAACACCCCCTGTCCCTCCAACACTCCCACATTCTCCCTTTAGAATCTGATGCTGGAGAGGCTGAGGCCACGAGGACATGGCGCCCTGCAGATGGTGGGGGTAACACACAGGTTGACTTGGGGATCCATTACAGGTCCACAGTCAGAATGAGGGGGCCCCAGCTCCCTTCTCGGGCCCAGCCCTCCATGTGCTTACAGCCAGGGCCTACCCCTCCTCCGGAGGGGTGGTTTCTTCCCTGAGGAACCTGAACAGGAAATGCTGACAGATGTTTGAGGACCTCCTTAAACCTTAGAAGTTGATATGTCTGGCCTAGGCTTTCAGAACTTCCCAGTGCTTTTATTTTCATTTGTTTCTTTTTATTTAGTTACTTACAAAATAAGTCCAAACTCAAACCAAAAACTCCTCTCCCATGTGGTGGGTGGCCTCTGAAATCTCAGTTTCATATCTTAGCCTTAGCTGAGTGACTTAAAGCCTGCCAGCACACTATGGTTTGGGGGGCAGCCAGGGCCAGGGTGGGAGTTTATACGCAGAATTTGGGCTTCCCCTTGTCTGAATCTCTCCTTCCCAGATTGCCCCTCACTTTGTTATTGCCCAGGACTCTGACTATTCAAGCCAGCAAGCCTGAGGGTGTCTATTAAACTGTTTACCTTCTGCTTGGCACAGAATGATACTTGCTCTTGGGCTAGAAGCCATAACAGAATGAGAAATGACCCTTTGCTCCAAATGTCAACTGTTCTCCGATATCGTCGACTTTTGATCACTGTCTGGGGCCTTCATGTATTTGTTTTTTATATTTTGTTCAGAGTTTTTAAGCCTCCCTTTTTTGGGGAGGGCTGGTTTGATAAGAGCTAATAGGAACTACATTTCGCCATGTATAATGTATACCAACATTTTTGGCCCAAACTTTTAGGAAAATAATCTTTAGTTTTAATTTTTAATTCAATTTTTATTCATTTATATTTAGATACTTGTTTTTGGTATTATAAAGCAATTTTAGCATTTATTTTTTAACATATGGTCCAAGAAATTTTATGTAATAAATACATACAAAACACTAGAACACACACAAGGTATTTCAGGTACTACCCATGTATAATGGGCACCCTTATTTTTTCCTCAAAAATGTGGACAAAAAAGTGCACATTATACATGGCAAAATATGGTACTTTTTGTTCTCCTATCACTTTTCTTCATCTGACTTTTAAATATGAACGAACCACTAAGGATCAGCAGATGATTGAGGAAAGCAACCAGCATAAAGACAGGGAACAAAACGAAACAAACAAAAATGGGGGAAATTTGGGAAGGGAGGCGCTCAGTGGAAACAGAGATATTGCCCAGAGTAGAACAAAACCTAAAGATAAACCCTCCATAATAACATTCTTAGAAAGACAAAAATATTTAATCTGCAAAATAGAAGCTGGCTCCTGTGTGAAAACAAAAAGAATCAGAGTACAAGAAAGGTCTTAGAAATTAAATAATAGAATTACACAAATATTCAGTAGTGGGAGAAATTCCATAAAGTCCATAGTACCATGAAACAAAAAGACCGATGTGGACACTAAGCTTAGAGAATCAACCTAAGAAGGCCAACACCTGACTAATAGAAGATCTAGAAAAGGAGAAAAGAGAAGATGGAGAGGAGGATATTATCAAATAAATAACACAGGAAAATGTCCCTGAACCGAGGCCCATGAATATCTAGAGTCTAGACCAGGGTTTAACAAACAATGGCCCATGGGCCAAATTCACCCTGCTACCTGCTTTGTAAATAAAGTTTTGCCGGAACACAGCCATGCCCATTGTTTACCTGTTACCCACGGCTGCTTTGCTCGAAGGACAGAGTTGAGAGCTGTGACAGAGACTGTGAGGTCTGCAAAGCCTGAAGTATTTACCATTGTGTCCTTTCCAAAAAACATTGGCTGACTCCTCATCTGGATGAAAAGATCCTGGTATTGGCCAACATAATGAAAAGGGAAAAAAAGACTCAGGCCAAGGACAAACTCCAAGGATAAAGAGAAAACCCTAAGAGATTCCAGAGGGAAAAGAATGTCACATACAAAGGATGAGAAGTCAGAATGGGACTGAACTGCTCAAAAGCAACATTGGGCGTTACAAGAAAATGGAGTCATGCCTTCAAAACAGCAGAGGACAAACAACTTTGAATCTGGAATTCAGTCAAGGGTAAGGATGGGATAACGGTGTTTTCAGACAAGCATGACTCCAACATTGTACTTTTAGTTTTCTTTTTAAAAGATTTTATTTATTTATTTTTTAGAGAGAGGGGAAAGAAGGGAGAAACAGAAGGAAAGAGACATCAATCAATGAGAGAACATGGGTTGGTTACCTCTCACACGCCCTGACCTGGGGACCTGACCAGGAATCGAACCGGTCAGATTTCAATTTACAGGCCAGTGTGAAGTGCACTGAGCCACACCAGCCAGAAAAACTTCTATTTTTCTGTGGAGAAAATGCTTCATCAAGGTAAAGGAGTAAGCCAAGAAAGGGACTGCTATGGAGGCCTCCGTGCAGGACAGAGATGGGAGATCCTAGGACGACAGCTGTGTTCCAGGCCCAGACAGCGACCAGTGCAGGCCGGGGCGGGTGTGGTGGGGAGTGTCTCTGGGGAAAGTACATGGCACTGATGGCTTGTCTGTGTAGGGGAAGAAAACTTCCTCTGCCCTCTCAGATTCTGTGACTGGCCTAGGAATTAAACTAACGTAAGATAAATTAACAGGAGAAAAACATACAAATTCATTTAATATGTGCACACTGTAGTCTTCAGAATAAAAATGAAGAAAAAGCTCAACAAACCTTATCATAGAAAGAATAATAAATCGTGGGGATGTGACAAGACAATGGGGCTTGGGCTCCGGGCAGTGAATTGTGGGCCCGGGAATGGGAAACGCATGGTGGGAACTGATGGAAGATAAGGGTTGAGTGAGTTCTTTCAGGTCCGTTTTGGCACAGACTCCCAGACTCCGGGGAGAGGATTGTTTTTCTCTTCCTGTTACAGGAAGGGTACCTTTCCCATGGGGAACTTTATGACCTGCTTTTAGGTAGAAACAGGGAGTGGAGAGAGCCCTTCCTGGAGCTGCTATTTCTCAAATGCCTTCGGCTCAAAATCACCGCCGTGCCCCAGCAGCATCTTTTGGGGTGGCGCATTCTGAAACTCTTCATCTCTGTGTTGGACCAGGCGGAGGCGAGCACTAGAGAGCTTTCACAGACTGGTGCGTGTTGGGCGACACTTAGCACTGGTTTTGTAGTAAATCACCCCACAGTGCAATTATTTAGGGGAAACCACGAAAGTTGTTTGAGAAGGAAAATGTAGTCACAGTACCGACCCCACAGGGACTAGCATTTCCACACTCCACCACTGGGCCCCTGTGGTTTCCCCTCCTGCGGGGGGTGTCTGAGGAGCATGTCCTTCCCCTTGTCCCCCCAGCCCTGGGGATGGCAGCGACGGGAGCTACTGATCACTGTTCGGTCTTTCAGCAATTCTAACACTTTCTAACCAACACTCCAGACTAAATTTTCCTCGGTTGGATTACCTGGCATAGGTTTATGGAGTCTGACTGGTACAGGAGTCAGTTAATAATGTCTGAAATGGACAAATCAGGAAATAGCAGAGTAGGCATCAGGTTAATGATATGGAAGTAAGTGTCAGAAAAACAAGACAGTGAAAAAGTTGAACGTGTTGGCCTTTGAACTTGGAGATGGGGTTGAAGGAAGAAGGATATGTTAGGGGAATTAAAGAAGAAGGGAT